>JAVJAQ010005915.1:0-12500 GCA_032362365.1 Zygogramma bicolorata
AAGTATGTGCTAAACGTATTCCTAAACGCATAAGAATATTGAGATTATATCCCTAGCATATACACAGAATATGGTTACTATATGCTGAGAATATGCTAGGTATATTTTTTTGGCCACAAGTAGTATATGCTACGTATATGATTGAAATATATACCCTGAATATATTCAAATATCCTCAGAATATACCTATATCACCAACATAGCATATGCTATATATATATGCTCAATATACCCTATATGTGCAAACTGGATATGTCCAAGATGAATATATATTTTGGTGAGGGACTTTAGGAGATGCAACATCATTATCCTTGAAGGTTCTAGTAGTTAGTTTCTTGGCATTTTCTGAAGCATGAATGCCATCCTTGATTATCTTCAAACAAAAGACATCAAATACTTTTAAAACATTTATGAAAAACTAAGAAATTCTTATTCACATGTTATTGTTTTTTATCCTATTTCAGTGTCCTGGGAACGCTGCTGATTTTGGGACCTAAAAATATAATGGATTAGAACAATATACCGGGTGTCCCGGTATACATGTTACAATGGAATATTTCATTCATTTGAAAAAATAAAAATTCAAAAATCTGAATTATCAATATCGGAAATCTGGTTTATGAGATATTCCATTGAAACATGTAGGTATACTGGGACAGTGGTAGGGTCCAAATTTCAAAACTCACCTCATCTCAGATTTCTTTAATTCATTTTCAACCCGTTCTTTAGCTTTAGCTAACCATCTCTTTATTTCTTGGATAATTTCATCTTCACATGCATTTTGTGTTCTCTTATTACATTGAACAGCATCTAAAATAGATATACAAGATATTATTCTATGAATAAAAAGAGCCGTGAAGAAAGCTTACCCTAACCTTACTTTTTTTTCGATAACTTCCCCACACTTCACTATCGGTATCGAATATGCACAATCCACAATAGAGAACACTGAACACACACTGATAAAATGTCTTCTTTGAAAATAAACAATTTAACTGGTAAACTGATTGTAGATAACATTCAATTTCAACAAGAACAAAGAACAAGAAGCTTGGAAAATGGAAGCTTAGCTTGCGACTTGCCACGCACGCATGCATGCAGTGCTGCCAGGAAGATTTTAACGAAGTACCAACAGTTGGGATTTCAACCTAGCCAGTTTGTACTAAATGTCAAGTTGAAAATGTATTAGAATGTAATATAATAGATTCTAAAAAGTAAGGTTACGGGGTTGATTTGAGTGGTTAGTTCACAAAAATGTAAATGTTGAATTGTTATGTACGTATTTTTTAAAACAAATATTCTTTGAAGTATTTACGGGAATGTGTCCCAAGATCCCTAGAATATGCTACAATATTCCTAGACAGATATGATGAAAAGAATATTCATAGCAGTAAAGTACTTATGCTGGGAATATACTAGGGATATTATTTGGGAAATATGAGTTGAAACATATCCTCAGCATGTGCTCGAGTTATGAATATGCTTTTGATTGCTATGTGGGAAGTGTTTATCAACAGTTTTTATCGATTTTACTCCACGAGACCATGAGAAAATGATGTTTTTCCATTTTTCCTCATCTTTACGCATGACTTCTTACATAACCTCACGTTAGTAAGTAAACCTAACCCCATATTTTTACAATTTGTTTGTAACTTTATATACATTTTTAGATGTCTTGAAAAAGAGAATAAACATTCTCGAAAGCTCGACCAAATAACAAAGAGTTTGCTTGTATAACAGCCCAGCCTTTTGACTGCATCCTCACATAACATTCCGCTTTTCCTCAACTAGTCAGTCAAGACTACCCTTCGCCTTATATATATATATATATATATATATATATATATATATATATATATATATATATATATATATATATATATATATATTTGTTCGGCTAGGCTTCCGCGGTTAGAAATGTGCTGGCTGGAACTTCCGGTTGATCCGCGTCTGGAATGATTTTCTTGTCTACGTTTCGGCTCCCATTTCGGAGCCATTTTCAAGACTGAGTGACCTTACGTCTAGGTCTGAGTTGTCTCACTAGCTGGCAATCCTCGATCTCCAGTGATGATAGCCAGCTAGTGAGATAACTCAGACCTAGACGCAAGGTCACTCAGTCTTGAAAATGGCTCCGAAATGGGAGCCAAAACGTAAACAAGAAAATCATTCCAGACGCGGATTAACCGAAAGTTCCAGCCAGCATATATATATAAATATATATATATATATATATATATATATATATATATATATATATATATATATATAAGAAGAAGAAGAGAAGAATCCCTTTAATATTCGGGTGTGCAGGAAATGGAATAAAGTGGAGTGAAATATTTATTCTATTCAAGCTTTCGAGGCTTTATTGGCTCTTCATCAGGAACTGAATATGAGGTTGAAAATCTTTTTTACTACAAAAGGACAACATATCACAATACATCGACGTTATGGTAATAAAACATTATATAAAACTTTAATTGAAGACTATGAATTATCATACATGTAAACGAGGAATGAAAATGTGGAAGAAGTTGTTTCTCCTAACGGACATTGGAAACCATATATATGTATATATATATATATATATATATGCTGGCTGGAACTTCCGGTTGATCCGCGTCTGGAAAGATTTACTTGTCTACGTTTCGACTCCCATTTCGGAGCCATTTTCAAGACTTAGTGACCTTGCGTCTAGGTCTGAGTTGTCTCACTAGCTGGCTATCATCACTCCAGTGATGATAGCCAGCTAGTGAGACAACTCAGACCTAGACGCAAGGTCACTAAGTCTTGAAAATGGCTCCGAAATGGGAGTCGAAACGTAGACAAGTAAATCTTTCCAGACGCGGATCAACCGGAAGTTCCAGCCAGCACATTTCTGACCGCGGAAGCCTAGCCGATCAAATATATATATATATATATATATATATATATATATATATATATATATATATATATATATATATATATATATATATATATATTATCTCCCTGCTGGTAAAGTGAGCCATTCGTTAAGGGAAATCACGGTTGAAGTGAGGTCCGGTACAAAGTGAGGACCGTATACGGGCCTCACTTTGTCGAAGAGCGTAAGATTTCTTCTGACAAATGTATAGGTGGTGGGAAGCATGTTCTACAAAAATTAAACTGGACCTCATTTTATGCAGTGTACTGTAATTTTAGTTCATTAAATTTCCGTGTGAGGGCGCTGACTCAGATGTATACTTTTCAACCATGTATATTGTATCTAGTATAGAATAACTTACGATACACAGAGTGAGGACCGTAAAACTGGCAACATGTGTTAAGACGGATCTATAAGATACCGTTGCGGAAATCAAACATGTCCTTACTATTAGCCTGAGAATTCATGCAAATATAAAGAAATTAATTGAGTACAATTTTTTTTTTCGAGAATTGATATAAAAATATAGAAATAGCTATATTTATATTGAGACCCATTTTACATCACAAACAGCGAAAGCTCGGGTCACTTCTTCCACTAACCAAAACTCTCAGAAAAAAGCAACTATTCAGACTCATATATAATAGAATAAATTACTTAATAATAATTGAAATGAACATCATCCTATCCTAAGGCACGGGAAAAACTTTCTTTGGCAAGGGATTTCGAAGCTTGGAGTCTTTGAAGAGTGACAGTGCCTACAAGAAACACGTACGTACGACACGTTTCCAGGCAACATGAGGGTGGAGAGATTGCACTCGTCTGATCAATTGCGATGGAATTGCCGAATGCGAAAAGTTTGACGATATTGTAATAGCCAGCAGAGATATGTATCGTAGTTTTTTTTCAGAATAGTAATATTCATGATTCTGAGAATTTAAACGTCGGACCTCGTAAAATTAGCGCTAGTTTTAAGTTATTCTGCGAAGGGAATGAATAGTGTTTGAAGTCGAGCGGAAATCGAGCAGTTCAAGTAAGAAATCATTGATATAAATTCGTACGCCGTAACCAAGAAAAATAATAGATTTTCCGTGAAGTGAGCTTAACCACGACAGTTTGATAACTTGTAGGGTTATTAGTATAACTACTTCTCTTCGGGCTTGAAGGCCGTCGTTCTTTGGAATTTCTTCCTGACGTTTCGCTAGCGCGAGTGGCCAGCTTCTTCAGAGGCTTACTCATCTCCGATGATGTAGGGTTACCCTGATGAACTGGGAATACCAGCCCAAGGATTAGCCGAAACGATTTAGGAAGGCAGCGGTGAGAATAATGTACGTATCTATTCGAATTTTAGGAAAAGGTAAGCCAAAAATAAGTATACACGGTGGCTCTAATATTTTTTAAATTTTATTCTAGTAGTGGCCGGAAGGCGTCGGCCAAGCTACGTATTGCAATCATTCTCCGTATACTATAGCATTACGGCGAAGGCACGTCCATTGACTTTGTTGTTAGGTAAGCAGTAGATTCTTGAGGACTTGAAAATTTTTCATTCCATTTCCACGTATACTTAGTACCTTCAGTACATCGCGTTATTTCATTTCCGTTAATCAGTCGAATTTCTTTTTTATTTTGTTACCGTTCCCTTTTATTTCTTTCATTGTTGAATATAGTATTCAAGTTAAGATTCAGTTTTTTATTTCAAAACCTCAACCTCATAACCTCTTACAGAAATTTCTGCGAACTCTTAATATCTCTCAAATTGAAGGCCTCTCCTTCGCTCGAGGGGAATTCAAGCTTTTTCGGAATTGCTTTAACATTGAAAATTTGATGTGGGAAAGTCCAAGAACAATAGCTTCAGACCTATTTAAAAATGGTGACTTGGGATTTTTTTCCTGCAATGTGAACTTGATGATAAAAACTAATGATAATACGTATCATTTCAGAAATATTTTCTAGATCTCTCAAAAAATCATAGCCCTCCTGAAGACGATACTAATATTTCAACTGAATGATGCTACAATATATTTATTTCTACGTGATTTTCCTTTGAACAGAAGTAGCCCAAAGTAACTGGCTACCGAAACAAAAAATCTAGAAGGACAATATAACTTTACCTAATGAAATATGTCGAATGGCGGAGTCGGAACCATGTTGGTTTGGATTATGCCTCACAAAATGACGTAAAATGATAAAATATTTGAATTGTATCCTTGTTATATTTACCAATTTAACATGACTGAAATGGAAGTGCGATTAAACGTGGTGAACATATCGGGCGTACCTTTTCTCCGAACCTTTTTCTATATAAAATGTTTCAACCTACTGAATGCAAAATGATGGATAAATCGTTTCACCACACTAACTCGATAGGCATGAGAAAACACATTTACACTGAAGAGGAGGAAAAGAAGAAAAGTTCGCTCAGTAAGCATCATATTCCTTGCTAACACTGAAAAAAATCCGTGGTTTGACTTGTTTCTTGTTCCAAGTACCCCATAAATTTCTAAGGTAAGTTATTATGTGTCATTGTTATATTACTTTTTTATTTCATACTGTATAAAAATTGATTAACAATAAAGACAAAAACGGTTTGTATATCACTGATAATTTTATAAATCTAATTTGTATTTGAAGATAAATAGATTTTCCAAGAATGTTAATTTCACTTCTGACAAAAGTTTAAATTTGTCATAAAAACCTATATCACTCGATACTTCAATAATTATAGTCATTGCTTGCTCTGTAGAGGATCGGGATCTGGTGAAAGGGAAGGGGGATTATTGTTTCTGTCGGCATTTACTTGAAATACTTTTTGTTTAAGTACTATTTGAATGTCATTTTTTGTGGTGGATAAATATTTTCTCCGTAGTTTTTTTTTATTTTGGTTTCTGGATAGAACAAGTTCGATTAGTCAGCAACTTTTCGTATAACTTAGATTTGCCAATCAAAAAATTACAAGAACTAATATATAATATATAAAAATACTCATCGTTAATGTTTCGGAAGTCAAATCCTCTTCCGTTCTCAAAGCTTTGCAATTTTTTTTTTTCGAAGGCAAATGAATATTCGTTTTTGATAATTTTCGTTCTTAACATTTGTTGAAGATTTGTTAAATTAAATTACGCAGCAACTTATCGGGGTAGATTAAAAATCTGACCTTCTACACTTGTATAGATTCCAATATTAATTCTTATTTTTTCAGATTGTGGTAGGTTCGAAACTTAAAAAAACTACGGAGAAAATATGTTTTGTTATTTATTTTAAGTTGCAGTTCCATTGAAAGAATTGCGAACCATACTGAAAGAGTACCAGTTTTTTTACTCTGTAGGTATAACTCCCAAATATATTTATCTAAAATTTTATTGTGTTTTATTGCAATTCGAAAAGAGTATTGATGTTCAGTTCGCCAATTGAATGGGATGAAAAATAGTAGAGCTGAACAATTTTCATTACTTCCAACCTTCAACCCTGTTACCAACTTCAAAGAGTCTATCGAAATAAGTAAGTCTGAGCTTGAAGTGATTTTAGAATTATACACGAACAATTAGAAAATTACAAAATCACAAGCAGCCTTCGATTTCGTAAGTGAATTCATCAAACCTATTTTCTTTACGATAATTTCAGTTTAGTTATTAAGCAAAACACATGCCAATTTGCTCGAGAATTTTGCTGGAAAAGGCGGTGAGAATACATTATTATTATTATTTTACGAGGTGGTCATTAACTATTGCCAAATTGATACTGAAAATCTCGCCTATGATTAATCAGTATTCTGTAAGTGAAGCGTTCAATGAAAATTTAACGTTCTCGATTCATAAGGCGATAAAATACGAAAAATGAAAAAGATTCAGAACATTTGAGGAAAATATTGAAATACTGAAACCCCGAAAATTGTCTCAATTGGCATGACATTGAAAATTTTGGTGTGAAAGTTGAAACTTTTTATAGAGATCAATCACCATAAGACCAAAATTATATTATTTGCACTCGACGCGCGATTCGCTTACAAGGTTAGCATCTTCAGGAGAAGGAAATTGATACTGAATCTAAAGTCTAGAGTGGTCCTTTATATACTTAACGATTTTCAGGTAGTGCAGTCACTACCTGCAAGTTTTTTTTGCCCCGATATAGACTTTCACGGCCGGTGTTGATACATCGCAAGTTTTTCGAGCTTGAGGGCCCTGTTTCAGATTATTCAAATTAACTCATTACTACTGATTATACAAATCAATTTCTCAACATTGAATTAAAAAGCGGACTGAAAGAGATATGTCCTTTGTCACTTATTCATGCTTGTTTTAGATTCTGCCATTTCTAGACTCTCACATGCATCAAGTAGCCTTGTGCAAGCACAGCTAAATCAGTTTCAAATTGCTTTCACCAATTTTGTGGTTATTGTCTATAGCAGAGTGGACGTATCTCATGTGTGCAAAGTGCTCCTGGGAACAGGTATCAATTGCTCGCAAAAATAAATACATTGTCCAGAGCCGGCGAGCTATTAAAATCCAGTGTCGGTCAACATGCTCTAGACAATGACCACAAACTTGGTGCAAGCAATCTGAAACTGATTAGGCATGTGCATGACACAAGGCTACTTGATGCATATGTGAATGTCTAGAAATAGCAAAATGTAAAAATGGCATGAATGGTGACAAAGCACCTCATCCTTTCAGTCCGCTTTTCAATTCATTGTTGAATAATCAATAGTAACAGAATAATCATCTTCAACAGACGGAGTCCATATCGGACTAAAAGACTTTGCAGGTACTGGCTGCACTACCTGTACATCGTTAAGTATATAAAAGGCTAACCCAAGTCTTTAGATTTGGTATCAATTTTCTCATACTGAAGATGCTAACCTAGTTAGTGAAACGCGCGTCGAGTGCATATAATATCATTTTGGTGTAAGCATAATAATTGATCTCTACAAAAACCTTCATCGAATACACCAATAACTGGAATTTTTCCTAGAGATAAATTACCCTAACACCAAACTGATATTTTTAACTCGACGCGCGTTGATACTCTTCCTTCCTTTCCTGAAGATGCTAACCTTGTCAGCGAAACGCGCGTGGAGTTAAAAATATCAGTTTGAAGTTAGGGTAATTGATCACGAGGAAAAGTTTCAACTTTCACACCAGAGGTTTTTTGCACTTTCCTACAGTTGAGTTATTAACAAATATATCATCCATTGTCCCATATCCACAAAACCATAGGATACAGAGGAGCATGACTATCGCTTTCATTCGGCGGATTATCAGAACCGTAACTTCAAGAATATCGAATATAAAATGAATTTTGACAAACATCGATTTGCAACAAAAAATTCAAATTTGTATTTTGGAATTCAAAGTTATAGTTGACCCAAGTTAGACTACTTCCTGTATAAAGCTTTTAGATTGAGGCCCGGTTTCACCAACGACTCAAATCTGGATTATCTTGTAAACTGGAATCAGAGAGAATGAAAAATGTCTATCTCCTACAACGAATCCACAAAAAACAACCATTCGAAGAAATATATATTGACAACACTGTAGGGACCTCATTTGTTGAGTTATATGGGTATATACACTTAAAATGGTCCTCGTTTTTCACTTTGAAAGGTAAAAAAATACGGGGCTCACATCAATAGCGACGTAAAAAGTCCTCACTTTGGAAACGATATACTCGCACCATACTCGATAACATTTTAGGAATATATTTTACTTTTTTCTATTGCTAAGTCCATGTTGAAAACATAGTGGAAAGCTGAAGTTTGCGTCTTTGTTCCTTCTCCCGGTCCTCACTTCGTGTTATCAGGGTAATGTCCTCACTTTGATATCTGTGCATAAATATATATATATATATATATATATATATATATCCGAACATATATATATATATATGTTCGGATAGGTTTCCGCGGTCAAATGTATGTTGTTGTTGAGTTCGGGTTGAATCGCGTCTGGAGTTTTTTCTCGACGTTTCGGCTCCGATGTTGGAGCCATTTTCAAGAGTAAATGTGAGTTCACGCTGAGGTCTCGATCTGCCTACTCCTCAGGTGTTGTCACAGGGGGCAAGGGTTTGTGACTTGACGCCGGGGCCTCAATCTGCCTACTCCCCAGGTCTCGTCACGAGACCTCAGAAAAAACTCGTGACGAAACCTGGGGAGTAGGCAGATTGAGACCTCAGCGTGAAGTCACATTTACTCTTGAAAATGGCTCCAAAATCGGAGCCGAAACGTCGAGAACAAAACTCCAGACGCGGTTCAACCCGAACTCTACAACAACATATATATATATATATATATATATATATATATATATATATATATATATATATATATATATATATATATATATATATATATATATATCCCTTTATCGCATCAGAATCCATAAATGGATTTAATATTGCAACATTTTTTCCTTCTGATCTAAGTTCAGGTACAGAAATGTACACATCAAGTCCAAGTTTTTCCACTATATCATGTATGGCATTTTAACGTTTATTTTTACTATATCCTAATTGAATAAATAATTGGCAAATCAATAATTCTTGAGCGGTGCTATAATAATGTAGAAATGAAAGAAGAGCATCTCTATCTACCAATTTTACAAGAATAGAATCGCATGCGCTCCACCTCGGCTAAAACGTGACGGATAATTCGCGGATCTGAAGAAGTTTGAAATAATTTTCCAAAAATGCATATGATAATGTAATTAATGATTAGACTAGCACAATTAAATACAGATAGGTAAAACCTCATGTTGCTTTTGCTCACTGTCGTTGAGCGCGCACAGGTCTTCCGGGCAAAGTGCATGCGGGAGACACGCGTGATTTCAATATCGGCGCGGTTATTACGTGTCCTATCGATCTCAACCTATTACATTTTTTTTTTGAACTTCTGAGATTTTTTTGCTTCAATTCACTAGCAGAAAGTATGTGAAAATTCCTGGAGATGAAAAAGTTTTTCGATTGCTCAAGAAATCAATGCACAAAAAATAAATACGAGTATTTCTTATTTTTTTCTGAGAAGAAGAAGTGAGTTTCCAAAAATGCGGCCGCATTGACACCAGCGCCAAGATTTCTACTTTCGAATAAAAAAACTTTGATATCTCTAATAGTTTTGGAGTTATCACGAGTTATATCTAAAAAAATACGTTTTTTCGATTTTCCATTTTTTCACACATTTTTTGCTATAGAAGGAGTCAGCCCCAGCTGGCGGTGTCGTAAATATCGATTTGTAATAGCCAATAACATTCCCAATAACAATACACCACTCGTTTTGTTCTACCTCAATTTGGTTTTTTTTCGTGATAGAAGCGTCTTTCGAGCGCGTTTTTATATAATATATAAGAGGGGAGCAATATCAGTGGATGATCGACTAGCTGTAACGTTAATCTACGAGGATTTGAAGTTTTCGGCAATCATATCACCTCAAGCATTGAGAAATATAATACCAGAAACATGCTAGTGAATTTTTGAAGTTTTTAGTGAAGAATACATGAAGGAAAGTACGTAAGAAATGGTTATTTCAACAGGAAAAATCTGTATATTTTTTAATTCCCAGTCACTACGCAAGAATGGTTGAATATTGAAAAATATCCTGAAGCGGTGGTGTGAAAGGGCAATAAATTTTCCTTCGAAGTGCGCAGGTCGGTCCGAAATATCCAAACTAGCTGAAATATCGCGGATCTCTCCACTCGTGCCTTGTTGCCAAATTTATGGACGCCCTAAAGTACATTAGGTGCAACGGGTATTTTGTAAAAGTATACGCTTTCACGATCGACAGCGCCCCCCAAACAGAATTTTGTTGAACTAAAGATATATTTCGACTCTCATTGGACACATGATCGTGCATCCACTTATTATTTTTTCAAAACCAGATAACATTTTTGAGTGACGTCAGAAATGGATGTATCTGATATCTGCCGATAGGTCTTGGTATGTAGGACCTTCCAAAAAATCGACATGGACCTCCCACATAGTTGTACGGATTTATAATGGTAAAACTTTACTGCGTCCGAAATACGGACGCACTATTGTAGAGGACGCAGCAATGAATGGTACAAACCCAATATATGGACGTAATAAAGTATGCTGGATAAATATATATATCCCTCTATTGCATGCATTATGTTCTGAATAATAAAAAAAATATTTTTTTTGTTAATAATGATCCTAGAGGCACAAAAACACTATATCAACAGAAAAATTTAATATTTTTTTAATAATTGAAAAAATAAAGATTAAATCCATATATGGCTTTGTATACAGTAAAACTGAAAAACGCAAAAATTAAGATATTCAAATATGACTTATTATGCACTGAAACGACTTGCGTATTTACGAGTGAAATGATATAAAACAGTTTCTATCCTTATTCATACATAAAGCTACCTTACATTTAGTACAGGAAACAAAAGACCTGAATTTACAATTATTATAGCACATCAATCTGGTATCGTTCCATGTGGGAAAGTGTCCAATAGCGTCCGTGCGTACTTCATGTAACGGATAGTCCTCACGCATAATTGGCCGTTTCCTTGATTTTTTTGGTGTTTCTGATTCTGATGGGGTTCCGCCACGACTTGAACATGGTGAATCAACATTCGATGATGGTCTTCCTCGTTTCTTGGGCAAACTATTCTTGCCCACCTTACACAAATATTCAGCAATAACTTGTTTGAAAGTGAATAATGGCATATAGTCATCACTCTTTTGGCGCCACAAGATCCATGCGTTCACAACGCACATATCCAACAGATGAAAAAATATTTTTTTATACCACTTTCGTGTACGCAACTGAATCCTATATAAGCCTAACAACGAATCCAGCAAATCCACGCCCCCCATATGTTTATTGTAAACGTCTATTGATTTAGGACACGGAATTTCTCGGAATTCATGAGCTTCTCTAAAGAAGCGCCTTTTGGTTGTTTCAGGCGAACAGCCTACATAAGTTGAAAGCATGGTTACTAATTTGTTGTCATACCAACACACACAAGAGAGTTCCACATCGTCCATCACAGCAATTTTCTCTATCATACTTCCACGACCTCGCTTTTTCATATCTTTCAGCGTAGACATTTGACAGCCTGTTACACGGTTCATTCTAGCGGTTCCTAAAGGCAGCAAACCATTCTTTGATAAATAAACTTGTAGTTTGGGACTATTGAACCAATTGTCAAAAAATATTTTGTGATTTGTATGCCTAGGGACCGTAGCAGTTAGTAAGATAACTATATTTTCGCTTGCTCCGATATCAGGTGCTCCGACAGGAAAAATGTTACTTTGGTGCCCAGCAAATATATCCAAGTCGTAGCTGAATCCTGAAACTCCACTTAGTACCAAATTCTTGAATCCCCATTATTTGGGTTTCTTAGGATTATACTGTTTCAGACTGTGTCTCGCTTTGGCAGGTATAATTTGTTCGTCGATAGAAAGATACTCTTCTCTAGGAACGAGTAAAAGCTGTTCACGTATTTTTTCCACAAGAGGTCTTATTTTGAAAAGTTTATCATGGCCGGGTAAACCAGGACGTCTGAAGTTGGTATTGTCATTGAAATGTAGATTTTTTTTTATTTCTTTCCCCATCTGTTACAAGTCATGGTCTCGT
>JAVJAQ010005915.1:15000-247198 GCA_032362365.1 Zygogramma bicolorata
ATAACAATTTTTAATCGAGCTGCAATTTTGTTGTTTCCCTCATAAAAATTCCATAATTTATTGTCACCGAACTTATGTTACATTGGCTTGCAAATGATATATCATATTTCGGAATAATACGTAACAGCTGTATTTCCCACAAGAGGGCACCAAAATAAAAGTTAGGTGGTGAGAATTGAATTCCTTTTGAGATGATGATCACACTTACTACTTTCCCTATTCAAATTGTTTTGGTGATAGTGACCAAGGGGTGGGGGAGAGGTATGACAGTTAAGGTTATGATAGGGAGATATCCCCCGTTAGGAAAATAAAAATCGACGTGTTTTTGTATTTTTTTCACAACTGTGTTTTCAAGATATTCGTTCTCCGTGCCCCATCCTGTTTAATGTAATGCAAATGGTTGATTACCTTCTACGAATACGTATGTTGATATTTTATCAACCACTTGGATACTCGTATAAAATTCTTATGTGTGAAACCAACGCTCAACAATTCATTTATACTATGCAAGAAGTATTAAAATGATGATCAAACACTTTTATAACAAACATTATTTTCCTACTGGTCTTTAATTCCGAGATATATACCAAAACCACGAAATTGCTCATCTCTCATAAAGCTTGTCGGCTGAACATTATGCCTATACTATTAGTCAATTTTTTAGAGATTATCGCAAACAAATTATTTTGGGGGGCTGAAACGTGTCGTAGACAAAAAGCAGAAGGTTTAGGGGGTGGGAAGTTTAATGGGTTGTTTCTGGCACCTTACTCAACATTTTCCACCAATTCCACCCAAAATGCATAGACTGACTCTTTTTCGCCTAGACTATTATTCTCTAGTTCGGAAAAAGTGAGACTTCATTTTCCCTTTGCAGGCAGGGGTCAGCTAATTGTCTTGGGTGTTGAAGCTTCCCCACTCATTCAAAAATTCGACTCAACAATTCGGAATTACCCAATTTCGAATTACTACGTCGTTAAAACTACTCAGCAGAGTTGTACAAATTCAGTAGTTTCGTGAATTGAATTGATGAGTCAAAAATTATGCAAAAAAATGAATAAAAGAAGATTCAAAGCCACAAACTAGCTTGTGAATTGTTTCTTCAATCAATTCAGGATTCATTTCGCTTTTTTCAAAACAAAACATCAATTGGTTTCCTTATCATAGTTGAATATGGGATAAAAATTGTTTTTCTGTAAACCAGCTAATGCCCACCTACCAACGTCAACTTTCAGATGTCGTACCTTGTATGAGCAATGGATTAACAAAGCCTCATCTTTCAACGTGTGGATCCCAGCATGGTGGTTTCGCCGCGGAGAATCAAATCCCGGTCTCCCACATGACAGACGGTGAAAACGTTTCATTATTCGAAATCAATTTTTTGTTGGGAAATAGTCTTCATAAGGATACTCATAGCGTTTGACCTCTTCATGAAAAAATTAAGAAAATAGATCAAATATTTCCCATATAACTCGATATTGTTTTTTACAACCCACCTGTACTGAACATTGCAAGTTTTTTTTGCCATGTTATTGAATACAAAAAAAAGGTGTCCAAAAGTGAATCCTGTATTTTCAGTACCATCTGGAATATTCGAAAAGTTTTTGTTTTACAAATATGCCATGAATTGATACACATATAAAATTCTATTGTGAACATAAAATATTTGGCAATGACAGACATGTTATGTATTCACTAATAAAATTTTCAATATCAGTTTATACACATGCCATTATTATTGTTCGAACAAAAAACTTATTGAGACAGTTGAGCTTAATATTTTAGTAACCTGTGATATATTTGGAACCATAGAGCAAGGAGAAATTCGGATTCATGTAATAAGGCCAATATAAAATAGAATCAGTCTCATTTATGAATGATACTTTGAAATTAGTTGAACTGGAACAACTTCTTTCGGATTTCATCGAAGAAAAAAAACCGTTGGGAGTTTGCTTGACATTGTGAAAATAGTCTCTGGACCAGTCCGTTACAATGAAAGGAAATTCGTAGTACATTCATATCATAACAACTCTGAACGATACATTCACATCGGCTGAAAGACTTTCATTTTTTTTTCCGAACTGACATTGGATTGCAATTAGCCACACACGATATAATTTGATTCTATCATAATGGAAAGCATTAGAATCATGGATGAATCATTTCCCATTGATTTCATTCGTATACATTTTGAAGTCACATCATTGAATCGACTTTCATGTTTTTCCAACTTAATTACATAGTATATAAATTCATAGGAAAATGTTTTTTCCGACGAAAAATCGTAAAAAAAAATTCTTCTTCTTACCATCATCCTGTTAAGTATTATCTTCCAATAATTCAGGAACACACTATTTATTATTCAACGTATATCTGAACACTTCTGATCATATTTTCCAATTATTTATCTCTCTATACCATAAAACAAACACACGTAAACGTTGAATCGTAAACGTTAAATCCATTCTTCGGAATTTTTCCCATTCAGGATCGTCTTCCATGATTCCCTCAACACTCTGGTTACCAGTATCACTACTTTGGTTCGGGTTTGGAGGCCGAAGTTTTTTAGAATTTCTTCTCGCTGGCGCGAGTGGCTAGGTTCTCTCGAGGCTCATATATGTTGAATTTGACTCCGATGACTGGGTATTACGACTTCGTAAAGCAGATTTATATGGATTCAGGTAGTTCGGAGAGCTGATTACTTTATCTGGATTCGAAGAATTTTCATTAGTATCAATTGCGTAATTACTTTTATCTACACCCTACTCTAATAATACACTTAAATGCCCACAACCCGTTCTATAATGAAGTCCATTACGATACAGATTTTTCATTACGATACAGATTTTCAACCAATAGAAACCCATTATTTTTCAATCAAGCATGATATGCATGCTCTGCATTTGACGTTTGTCAAGTCAAAATCGGTATAGGTATTGAATTTTTGAAGAATATAGCCAAACTTCGATAATCATAACAAAATGTCTGATACCAGCGATATGGGAGAATCACCTTCGACACCTTCACCGGCAGAAATACAGTTAGAATGATTGAATTTTTCCTTTGACAAATGCATGATTTATTTCTTTATTTTTTTTAATGAAACTTTGAGAGCGCTCCGTAGCCGAGCGGTCTAAGGTGCTGAGATTATATCAGCTAGTTGGAAGAGATATGGGTTCGCATCCAGCCTCGAGAAATCTTTTTTTATTTTAATTTTGATCTTCTCTTCATTTCTCATCGTTTTATTACTCGTAGTAATACCATTAATTACAATTTTGTAAAATTTTTCAAAGAAATTTGTTCAATCACTATTATTGTGTGTAATACAAATATATATATATATATATATATATATATATATATATGTATAATATTTGTAGTTCTTCACTATTTATCGGCTGTAGATGAAATAGCGTATGCAACTCTCATGTAATGGTTATTACATGATCGTTGCATAATATACTATCATCTACACCTGTACTCTAATAATACACTTATATGTTCACAACCCGTTTTATAATGAAATCCATTACGATACAGATTTTCAACAAATAGAAACCCATTATTTTTCAACCAAGCATGATGTGCAAGCTTTGCATTCTGACGTTTGTCAAGTCAAAATCAGTGTAGGTATTGAATATTTGAAGAATTTAGTCAATTTTCGATAATCGAATGAAATGTCTTATAGCAGTGGTATAGAAGAATTACCAGCGACTCCCCCACAGATGTCTTAGACAAGAAAAAAAACACAATCGAAAGGATTCTATTTTTCATTTGAAAAATGCAAGAGATATGTTTTTATTTTCGAACAAATCAAATGAGCTCTAATGGCCGAGTGGTCAACCGCGAGGGAGGTGATCAGGAACGTCCGGGTTCAAATCCTGAACTCGGCAGAGTTCTTTATCTTCTTTTTCTTTTCATTTCTCATTGTTGTATTTTCCGTGGTTATACCAATATTTATAGTTTTGTAGAATTTTCCAAAGAAATACGATTGATTACCTACTATCATTGTGTTCAATATAAATACCTAATAATATAATATCTTCAGTTCTTCATTATTTATTGGGTGTAGATAAAATAGCGTATGCAACTCTCATGTAATGATCATAAACCATACGAAACTCATCTTCGGCTCGTTTCGTATCTCGGTTTATGCCCATGTATTAATAACCATCATTACATGATTGTTGCATAATATACTATATCCGCACTACCTGCTGCCATGATGTTCGTTATTCTTGAACTTTTCAAAATGGGATTCCATATTCGTTTTAGGTTCACAGCTTATTCTTTGATGTTGAAATTATCCGTTCGTTTGCGGATTTCTATTGCCTCCCGTATCAGTCGGCTATGGCATCCCTGGTTTCGCGTTTTCAAATAGAATCCTGCCATATTTGAAACGCATTCTAGTCATAAGATATAATTATGAGTTCTGTGCTAGCGGCTCTGAGGTTGACATTAGGATGTGTTAAGTCAGCAGACTAGTCGACTGGCGATACTTTCATTTATTTGAAATGAAATTATTTGTTTAGGTTTAGAATGATGACCAATAAATATCTTCAGTAGCTCTATTCGATAATATACGATTCTGAGAATTTAATATTGGGTACCTAGCATGGCTGGCAATCGGCTAGCCAACCTATCATACTGTTTCCTACGAACTGTAACATTTCGATGTATTCAATACACATTCGAGATTATTAATAGTCGGTCGGTGATCTAGCGGTCTACGGCGCTGTGGTATACTCGATGAGCCTGTTTCACTGCAAATAATTTTTTATGACTGCCTTGGTAAGATAAGTGATTGATGGTTGCCTAGATAACAATCCTAGTAGGTGCGATATATTGATTGAATGCACCAACCGACCTGGTAGTACTGTGGGCGACCCTTGCCACGACGAGGCTCTACCTTCTGGACACCCTCGTAAGTTAGTTCAACATAAAGGAGAGGTATTCCGGAGCATTCACCAAAATTATCTTGAGAAATGACTACAGAGTGCTGTTTCATGGCCTTTTATGTTCTTCGATAAACTTAAAATAGTTACATGAGAATTCAAAGATAAAGGCACTCTGAAGATTCATATCCAGAAAGTATCCTTCTGTAGTAGATCGAAGCAGACTAAATGCAGGCACGATTTTCGGAAAGAAATTGCAATTAAACTGAGATAGAGATCGAACACTGGATTAACATTGGCCATTTTCTAGTGACATCTTTTTCTATTCGGAAAAATTTTGCAAATTCCGTACCTACATGAATCCAGTGTGTAGATCAAAAGTGTGCCAGGTCCGGTCGGACTACCAAGCAGTGTCTCAAACTGAATATTTTTCCGAAAAAGTGTATGAGTCATTGCTACTTTCCAATTTTCCCTTCCGACGGATTATGATGGAGGAAAATTCATTTTGTAATATAAATTGCGTTTCAGTAGCGTACGTGCTACTTTCATCGATGATTTTTTTAAAATGAATTTGAAGTTTCAGCTTCCAGAATTTTCTATCCATCTCTCGTCAAAACGCCAAAAGACACATTGGAAACTCGAATTACCTTTTTTGAAAAAAAAATTGTTCTATAATAATACTTATATTCCAAAAGTAGCTCTTCATCTGAGTTAGTCCTGAAAATGTTTCTATGGATTCAGGAAAAATGAATTTTTGGTCGAGCTGAAACCGAATGCGAAAACTATTTTCATTCGGATCCGACCCAAGAGGTATGACATGGTACACTGTCGATAAGGAAAATACTGAAGAAATGAAGAAAGTCTACATTCTCGGATGTTTTCAAATGATAAAAAATGCGTAAGGGATTACCTACTATTAACTGGAAGGAATGATTCGTTCACGTGACAAATTCATAGCAAAATTTAACGACACTGATCACTCTAATACAGATCTATCACTTTCTAGTGCAGGTCTATGATACAGATCTGTCATAGATGAAAGAAAGTGAAGGATTAACAATGATTACGATATTGGTATACACGGCATTCTGCTGATAGTCGACAGGAAATAAACATAACACGCTATATCTCATTTGAGATTTGTCGAAGAGGGTGATACTTCTCTGATGAATAAATATGAATAAAAGATGGCGCAGCAACGGCTATTTTGCTAGTTGTTTGTACCAGCCTAGGTCTAGGAAAGATACTCTACTCGAGTATGATTTTTAATTATGGAAAGTCATCGACTTATGTTGATGATGGCACTGCCTTGCACTGACGAGAGGCCAAATAGCCCAAAACCGGTCTGCAAGTGTACCCGTCCCAATAATTGGGAATCAATTCTGGTGGTGTATCGCCAAGAGCATATGTGGAATTTCTTCTGTGAAGAATCCCACACAAACACCTGTTGGATGTAATCCAATGCCCTTCGTGGTATAAGCCAGAGAAGTTTTTGTTTTCTAATAGGTGTTAGTCCGTCAACCTACAGTGTAGGTGAGTTGAGGCTGGCCTGAACAAATTGTTCATTTTTGGAATATTTGATTTAAAGCCAGTCTCCAAGCATCCCCATTAATATTTCTATTATTCGTATTTTCCTTGTACTAGGAATTGGGGCCATGCGGATATGCTCTTGGTTAGAACCTAGTCTACGGGCAGATGGCGCAGCAACGGCTATTTTGCTAGTGGTTTGTATCAGCCTAGGTCTAGGAAAGAAACTCTACTCGAGTATGATTTTTAATTATGGGAAGTCATCGACTTATGTTGATGATGGCACCGCCTTGCACTGACGAGAGGCCAAATAGCCCGAAACCGGTCTGCAAGTGTACCCGTCCCAATAATTGGAAATCAATTCTGGTGGTATATCGCCAAGAGCATATGTAGAATTTCTTCTGTGAAGAATCCCACACTAACACCTGTTGGATGTAATCCAATGCCCTTCGTGGTATAAGCCAGGGAAGTAGTTGTTTTCTAATAGGTGTTAGTCCGTCAACCTACAGTGTAGGTTAGTTGAGGCTGGCCTGAACAAATTGTTCATTTTTGGAATAAATATGAATAAATCGGAAAATATCGATGTACCGCAATTGGTCGTGGAATTAATTTCATTGCCAAGATGAGCAGAAGATATAAGCTGGGGGTAGTTCTGAACAGGGTGTTTCGTGGAAAAATGTTATTATTTATCCTGAAAAAAAGTTTTTATATAGATTTCAGGAAAAAAACAAAAAATACTACATGTTCCTGTACGATTCTGTTCTCACTAACAACGGATTCCTGAATCCATGAAACGTGTTTCGCTGTAGGTACGATAGCTATCTAGAATACAATTTTTTTATTAAGGGAACAAAAATCGCATTTAACGGCGACTTGATGAAAATCCATATTTAAACAAAAAATATCACAGTTTCTTCACGATTTTCACTAACAATGGGTTCAAAAACCACCACACATGTTAGGCTGAGGAACAACAAATGGAACAGAACAAAAATACTGATTTCGAAAACCCGTTGTTAGTTATAATCGTAGGTATAGGTAAAAGTAGTATTCTTGTTACATAGAGATTTTCTTAAAGAATCTAGTATCTCGGTTCAGTGTTAGGAAAAACAAATGTCAAAACAGTGTTTAGAAACTATTTACTCTAAAAACATAATCGTTTCTCAGAATGTTAATACTGATGACAAAGTACTTATATATCTCATATCATCCACTGGGAAGATGAATAGGTAAATGTTTAGTGTATTAAGAAAGTTTGATAACTCATTCGTAGAGCCTTATATAACATATCCTAAATCTGTTCTTTCAAAATCATTTATTGAACTACATTTTCAGTATTTTTTTCACAAGCTTCACTCCAATCCTAATCCATTTAGATATAAACATATTGTATGAATCCAAACTTGTATAGTCTTGAAGTCTTCTGTGCATGCACTCTCATATACAAATAGTTTATAATGTCACAACATGTCATGAAACTTTAGGAGAGTATTTCACAGCATTACTACAATCCTTAAATTTCAATAAATAAGGATCACATCCCTTACTTTCCTTCAGTTTCTCTAAATATCTCTTCTGGATATCCATAGACGAGATGTTAAAATAATTACTTTTATCAGCCATTTCACATACAATTTCCTTGCAAGCAGGAAGAATTAATGAATATAGATTGCAAAATTTAGATATTTATATATGTCAGGTACACTAAGGGTATACCCAAAATTAGGGTAAACCCGTAATTTCTTCATAATTACGATAATAATCTCATTAAATTACCATTGTTGCTTATAGAAGTAGGGTTTGTTTGTCCAGCAGGCTGATTGACAGTTGTCTTGTGACGTCACATGCCCGCGGTGTTAAGAAGTTAGGTTATTTATAAGTAAAGTTGGCCAGCTCAAATTCTATCTTGCTCCCAGCTCCCAGCCCTCTTAGGGCCAGTCCATTAAGGCTCGTGTCCTCGTGTCAAGTCTTTACAATTTTCACCCCAATTACTTTGGAACGGGACAAGATATTATGTCCGGATAATGGGGCATTATTTTTTAATACATTCGTTAAAGAAAGATTGATATTACTGGGGTCGAGAGGGCGGTTGCCTTGTTTTAATTTCGGAAAGAAGGGGAAAACCAGACCCTCTCCGATGTATCAGCTTTTTCTGGGCTATCAGCAGTTTTACCTTGTGTGTGATAATCTATAAACAAACGATGTCATGAAATCTCAATGAAAACAAGTAATCGAGATGTATTATAACCCATTGATGAATCCTCGGGATATATTTCTCCATTGAGCGTTGGGGTGGAGAGCTCTGACTTATCCGGGGAAAATGGATTCTAATCCAAAAAGAGTCCATTACTTTTTTTGTGTAGAAATATACCATGGATGATATCCATTTGATTGAAGTTATTTGAGTTTTTTATGCGAATTGAGTAACATTAAAGGACTTACTTTTATGTCTTACAACGCACGGCGCGGCGGGCCATATAGACTGGAGAATAGTCTTTACGCCTTTCTTTTTTGTGTATGAATCAACCATTGGGAAGTATATACACATATCAATACAGAATATTTGCTGATATTTCGACCTCTCCTCCAAGATTCAATTTTGTTGATATAAAGAGAAAGGTAAAAAATCCTCAAACCCTCCACGAAAGTCATCATTCTTCTAGACTCAGAATTAATGAAAACATGAGAGAATTCACTATGCAACTGGATTGGTTTCGACAAATCAGTCGATCCGCCACTGACAACAGATCGTTAAACATTCAATCGAATAATTATGAAAGTTTCATGCTGAATCGTATGCAACCAGCATTTCAGTCCAGGTACTTTCATGATTGTGTTGAATAGGCGTTCTGTGCGATCGCCTTCAAGCGATTCAGTCCATAATCCTTTGAAAAGTTATAGGCAGTGGCGGATCATCCGCACATCGTGGCATCTGTATTGTAAGTTTTCGGGCATCCTTACAATCCTCTTCAATGAATTCCTTGCATATGTCAAGTTCACCTGTTCGTTAAGCAGAAGTTACTGATAGTCTAAGAGGCCACCACACTAATGATAGGGTTCCCAAAATAATACATATAATTCGATATTTCATCCATAGGAGAACACTAAATGGCCCTGCTGCCATGTCTAGGACCAGTGAACGCTTACAAGAAAATTACAAAACTAATTTTTTTAGGTTTCTATAATGATAAGTCTCCCGTCATGTGATTGTTCCTCCAAACAGGGAAGGGTTAGGACTATATGAAAAAGTAATGCTGCCTTTTCCAAACAGTGGCCAACATGGCAGCAGCAGCGTTTGAAAGTCGCCCTCCACGCAACCGATTTTGCGTTTCAATTCGGTTTTATCAGCAATTAGCTCTTTTTCGATTTGTATTATTGAAATACGTCAGCCACTACCACGAACAATAGATTTTACGTGTCTTTGATTGTTTGAACAGATGAAATCGCATATTTTATGCGATGTTTTTCGCTTTTTCAGCATTCTTAACTGTTGTTTCATACCCATCAACGACACGTAAAATCCGTTGGTCGTAATAGTGGCTGGTGTATTTCTATAACACAAATCGAAAAGAACCGCATGATTTCTGATAAAACCGAATTGAAACGCAAAATCGGTTGCGTGGAGGTCGACTTTCAAACGCTGCTGCCGCCATGTTGTCCACTGTTTGGAAAAAGCAGCACTGCTTTTTCATATAATCCTACCCCTCCCCTGTTTGGAGGAACATTCACTATACGGCAGACTCATTTTTACTGAGACCTCAAGAACATTTTCTTTGTTGATTTTTTTAATCGTAGACCGGTCCTAGTCATGGCAGCAGTGTCATTTTGTGTTCTCCTCTGAACGAAATGACGAATTATATGTATGACTTATGGGAGCCCTATCTTTATACGTTTAGTTCCGTGGCATCTTAGATTATAACGCCGCTTGTGATTGAGAGGCATGAAGTATTGTTGCCCGAGCTGGCATTGTATTACCAGATCTGACTGTTTTCATCGGTACATTGATTTTTGAGTGTTCACTAAGGGATAGGGTCTTTTAAGGATTACTGTATTCGAACAAAAAAGTATAGATTTTTCTTACTTCGTTGTTTTTTATCAAACTCATAACAATGCATAAGTCATGGTGAATCGATTGCATATGTATTACAGTAGTTCAAAATTTCTGAGAAATTCAAATAATTTGTACTCACTCTGAAATCGTTCAAATGAGAAATCAAATTTCATTTACTACATCATCACATAAAATTTTATTGATCTAGAATCTAGAAGCTATACCATGTGATACACAGAGAAATAAGGTCACTGGGTACCTCTATAGCAGCGGTCGGCAACCTTTTGGTAGGCAAGTGCCACAAGGAGGCAAAATGAATATGAGGCGGGAAAAAATAAAATGCCATCAAAAATTGTTCAAATGTAGGCAATTTATTTCATACTCGTAATAGTTACACATATTTGGGCTTTACAGTTTTGCATTATAAATTTTTTTCATTTTATTGATCAGTAGAAATAAGAGAGATTCACAAAACAGAAAAGAAAACTACAAAGTGAATAACTGATTCTACATAAAAGTCAGTGTGATGCTTGAGGTTGTATTTGGGAGGCTATTGCTTGTATGTTGACAATCATATTTGTAGTTGAAATAAGTAGAATCGCTCTCAAATGCTCATCTGTGAGACGCGAAGCATATTTATTTTTTTCTGTAGTTGACGATTGAAAAAGTTAGCTCGCATAAATATGTGCGACCAGAAATTGTAATGAACTTCTTCAACTAGTCAAAATCAGCTTTCAAGCTGCCATAACAATTCAACAAGGTCATTGATTTCATATAAAAAACTTTCGGGAGCTTCATTAGATTGGAGATCAATCACATTCATTTGTATATGACTTGATACACCTTCAATATAACACGAAAATGGGTTTGTAAAAATCTTCAGTTGGTTTGAAACTAAATCACTAAATCACTAAATCTGTGGTTGATTTCTGTCTATAGGTGTATCAAAATATCTGTCATTTTGTCATTTTTCCAATGGAAATAATTCCAGCTTCCTCGACAGCCTTTTTTGAATAATTTCTCAAATTTATTATTCAGATATTCATAATAATTGTACAGAACACTCACGGGTCGCAAGTAGGAAGAACGCATGCCGCGTATTGACGACCGCTGCTCTGTAGTATCAGGAATTCGATAACATTTTCAAAAGAGAAATATAAATGTTTCACACTCCTTAATTCAATCACTCTAGTAATTGCTGTTTTTTTTGTTATATAATATGAAAAGTAAAAATTCACTTCCAGTTCTGTCTATTAGCCGAAGAATAAAACTGAAGAGAGATGATTTCTGATAGTCAAAGGGTGTATCCTAGGTATCTTAGGGTAGCCCCACAAGCTCATCCTCCCTCCTTCAAAAATGATGATTGGGGATGATTTGTTATTGTGATTGATCTTTATAGTTCGATGAACTTAAATCACCCCTCACCGACGCGACGTTGACATCACCGTCTTTGGCCACTGAAAATCAGCCTCTCGAGCTACCTACTTACGTTGTTATTCTAGTGACCATTTTGAACAGTGTAACAGTCGCACGAGCAATGAAAAACAGTTTTTTCCTTTCTCCCGAAAATGTTTTTCTCACGTTCAACGACTAAATATGTCGAATAACTTGAAAATTTATCACCAACAGTTTTCGATTTATGAAATACGTATTTTGTTTGGCGTGGCATGGCAACTCAGATATTTCATCGGAAATTTTTTCCAGCTTGGGTAACCTACCGCGAATTATACTGGAAAATTTTTACCCAATCAGAGAAAATCAGAGAATATTTTGTTTGACCTGTTCAGCAGTTCAAAACAGCTTTCGAAAGTGGGTGTTGCATTTCAGAAAGGAATCTAGAAGTTAACAGAATGTACCTAACGTTCGAATTCGACACTAGTGCAATTTAGTGAACTAATGAAAATACAATATTAATCCACATCTTTATTCACGAGCCACTGACACTTCGCTTTGAGTATTTCATCATGTTTAAAAAAAGGACGTGTATTCTTTGTTGCTTTGAGTACGGATCTTGTGAGGCCTTGTTGTTTCATTGGATTACTGGCCTTTCAGGGCGTGGATATTTTCCAGTGATACTCATTTTGCTATATGTTTGCTGCAGATAATTCGTTATTTTTCATATCGGGTGAACCTGAAATAAATAGAAATTTGGGGTTATATCTACTGTAGTGTAGGTAGGATCGGGATTACTCATATAATTATTTAGTGCTCATTGCTGAACTAAAAGACTTACCGGTTCACCTCTTTTTGTGGTTCATGTTAGTTGAAATATTCCCCAAGAATACCAGGAGGTGACAGAACTGGCAAGCAAAGTTTTACCAACGTAAACAACAAATATACCGTCTCGAAAATTTGGCTTTTATTTATAGTCGGTACAATTAATACCTTTGGTAGATTCTTGGCCGAATCGATTCATTTTCGGTTTATCATTATAAAAAAATCTTCGTTGATTATAACCTCGATCAAAATTTCGAATATTGACGAAACTTCAATTATGGCAACTTGTTTCATTCCATAAACTACTGAATACTAAAAATGAGAAAGGCAATCGCGAGTACCACATAACTCTCCCTCCAGTGAATACGATTAGTGAAAACGAACAGCCTTTCGAGTACTTCCTTTAATCATCTGAATACCGGTTTCTTCAATTGTTTGCTTCCAACATTCATAAGGATCAATGAGAGCTGGTATCAAACGATTGATAGACGCTTTTTTATTATGCGTTTATATCACCGTGAAATATTTTTGGTATCTATTGATCAACTTGTATGGTCCATTATAAGGAGTTTGAAAAGGTTTTTTGACTCAATCAACTCTCACAAAAACATGGGTACAATTCGACAGCTCCTTTTATATTTTTTTTTTGTTGCTGTGGTTAGATCTCGTCTCTTTCATATTTTCTCTCAAATTGTGGAGGAATTGTTGCGGAGTAGGTGGTACATAAGAGTTTTCAAAAATGAGCTCACCAAGAATTCGCAATGTTGTTCCATAAAGCAATTCAGAGCAAGGAGACTTCAAATTTTCTTTTACTGTTATTCGAATCCCCAGTAAAATAGTAGGAAGTAAATCGCTTCATTTTGTGAGGCAATGCATTTGAATGCCGCTTTCATTGTACGATGCAATCGTTCAATCATTTCGTACATGGGTGGTAAGCTGTGTTTCTTATATGATGTATACCCAATAATTTGGAAAATTCTGTGAATAGTAAAGATTCAAATTGTCTTTCTTGATACTTGGTAACTCTTAGGGGCATACCAAATCGATTAATCCTGCAATTATAAAATTCTTTTGCTTCAGTTTCTGCAGTTATATCGCTAATAAGGCATGCTTCAGGCCATATAGAATACCTGCCCATACAAGTAAGACAATAGGTAAATCCATTGATTGGTGGTTTAGGTCCTACCAGATTGATATTAATATGGTCAAAGCGACTTTTTGGTACTTCATATTATTCCAGTAGGGCTCACTACGTGTTTGTTTACTTTAGATTTTTGACACTGGCTACAAAATTGACCTCAAAGTTTTATACCTATCTTCATATTCATCCAAACATATCTTTCACTGATTAATTTGACTGTTGCTTACATATTACGCATGATATTGAAAATTTCCCTCTCTGAAACGTTCCGGAACATAAGGTTTGAGAATGTTTTTCGAGGTACCACAATAAATGGAGATCCCACAATTAGAAAATATGTGTTTATTGGGCTTGAGAGATGAATTTTGAGTTCCAGACATCAACTTGTGGATTTCTTCATTCTCAAATTGATTTGTTCCACTGCTAATAATAAATGTTTTTCATGAAATCAATAGTACATACTCTCGATAGAGCATCAGCAACAGTATTATCTTCACCAGGTGTCTGATATCTGTGAAAAACTGGCTAATGAAATCTAAAATCTAGTTTGTCGAAGACTGGAATTTTCAGATTTCTTATTGAAAGCAAAAGTTATTGGTTTATAGTCCGTGTAAATGACAAAATCTCTTCCTTCCACCATATATTGGATATGCATCACTGCTTCATGTATTGCTAAAAGTTCCCGATAATAATGCTGCATTTGCTTGTTTCATTTATTTAAATGCCAAAGTTTGTTCATCGTACGCTGATGTTTCCTCGGGTTTCCTTTCTGGAAATCATTCAGTGGTGCCTGAATTTGTGCAGCGTTTGGTATTACTTTTCTGTAAAAGTTGTCCATACCAAAGAATCTCCTTTGAGATGTCAGATCTTCAAGCTCTCCATCGTTCAAATAAGCTCCTTATTTCTTAGTGGTTGGTTTTACGAGTCCATAGAATTATTTTTCAACCTTGTCAAATTCACTCTTTTCAGAAATAATTAATACTCCATAGTTGTCTTACCGCTCAAACAACATTTTCAGCTGTGGTTTGTGTTCTTTTTCATTTTTCGAACATATTACAAAATTATTTATGTGGAAAAAACAAAGTCTCTTGTTATCTGGTGCACAAAACATTGACAAGTTTGAGCTGCGTACCGTAATCCAAATGGCATCTTCAGATATTCGAAGAGGCCAAAACGGGTTATGACTGTAGAAAATGTACTTCGAAAATATGTTCAATACTTTGTATATGTTGTTATTTTTTGTGATGACAGTTGTCAGTTGAATAATTTATTGTAACAAGTCAAGTCATATTAAAAAGTTCTAATTTTGTACATTTTTATCACCGAATTAAGGTAATCTCGTTGAGTATAACGTTTCCATTGGCCTTCTACTTCGATAAGTAATCATTCATCGGGTAGGTGTTGATTGCGATATTTTACATTTGGCGACCGTGACAGGACGAAATGGAGAAACTAATGAGAGCCCTTGATGTCCACCGAACTTCGTTCGCAAGACTTTATGCAGAAACGGTGAAATTAATGGACATGCCAGATTATGACTTGGCAGATATTCAAGGAAACGTTCGAGTTATGGACCAGAAAATGGAAATGATTGCGGACCTTGATAAACAGGTATTACATTTCATGTTAGAAAATGATGCAGACGAGGACGACGTTGATTCGGAGGTAGCCAGAGCAGATGAAATTTCCAGCAGGTATAATAGGCTTAAGGCAAAGTTGGAAAGGTGCTTGAATAAAGATTCTCTCTCTGAAATCAGTAACAATACTTCAAATCATGCTAGACGTAAAGTTAAGTTGCCGCAAATTGAATTGAAAAAATTTGGTGGTGAAATAAAGGATTGGTTGTCATTCTGGGGTCAATTCAGTAGAATCCATGACGACGATTTGATCGAGAATGAGGACAAGTTCCAATACCTTATTCAAGCTACAGTTCCGAACTCAAGAGCGCGACAGCTTGTTGAGAGCTACCCTCCTACGGCTGATAATTACCCAAAGGTTATTGAAGGTCTTAAATCTCGTTTTGGTCGGGAAGATTTATTGGTCGAAGTGTATGTAAGGGAACTATTGAAATTGATACTGAATAATATGAATACAAAATCGAAATTAGGAAATCTCTATGATAAATTAGAATCGCAACTAAGATCACTTGAAACTCTTGGTATCAAATCTGACAAGTGCGCGGCCATGTTATATCCCTTGGTGGAGTCTTGTTTGCCCGAAAATATTTTACGTGTTTGGCAGCGTAGTAATAGTTGTGACACTTCACTTTCATTAACGATTCGCTTAGATAACTTGATGGAATTTGTGAGAAAGGAAGTAGAAAGCGAGGAAAAAATTGCTTTAGCTATGTCAGGTTTTGAACTCCAGAAAACGAAAAAAGTTGAAATGAATTCGTCAGCAAAATCATCAATTCCCACTGCAAGCGTTTTAGTTAATCAAAACAAGATACCCAAATGTGTTTTTTGTAAGAAACCCCATTTTTCCACAGAATGCGATGACGATGAAACAAAAAAGTTGTCGTTTGATGAAAAACGTAAAATATTAGTTGAGAATGGGCGTTGTTATTTGTGCTTGAAATTTGGACATATAGCCAGAAAGTGTATGATGAAACTTGCATGTTCTCACTGTAAAGGAAAACATGCAACATTAATGTGTATTAAAAAGAATGACGGCAATGCAAATTCTGGCACAAATATGGCAACTGTTGAAAATTTGTCTAATAATACTCTTGACCAGACATTTTTACAAACTCTAGTTGTAACGCTTTGTGGTAAAGAGAAAACTCGTTCAGTTAGAGTGCTCATCGACACAGGATCACAAAGATCTTATATTGCTAGTCACGCTGCAATAGAAATGGGTTTTGAATCATTAGGTTCTGAAAAAATTGTTCATGCGCTTTTTGGAGGTTCATTCACAGATACTGTCGATCATAACTGTTACAGGGTGACTCTGAAAAATTTGAATGAAAATTATATATGTAATTTCAATGCACTCGATCAGGCGGTTATATGTGGTGAAGTTCTTTCTATACAGGAAGGTCCTTGGAAAGCAGAATTATCGAAAATGGGAGTTGCAGTGACAGATACAAAAGATGGTCCAATAGAGATATTGATAGGGGCTGATATAGCAGGCAAACTTTTGACAGGTAAACGACATGTTCTACAATGTGGATTGGTTGCTGTTGAAACTTCATTGGGATGGACTTTGATGGGTAAAGTTCCTAGTTATAATAAGAATATTTCTAGATCAACATCATCCATGATAATAACATCTATGTTTTGCACAAACGACATACCCAACCTTTGGAATTTAGATATTTTGGGCATTTCTGAACCTAAAGAGTTGAAATCCGTCAAAGATAATGAGGTTGATATCATGAAAAGGTTTTCAGAGTCTGTCACTGTGAACGATGAGGGTAGATACGAGGTTAATTTGACTTGGGTTGATGGCCATCCTCCACTAGGTGATAATTTCGAGTCAGCCAAGAAACGTTTGGATTTTCTCCTAACAAAACTCGATAGGGAAGGACTTTATGATTCTTATAATGGTGTTTTCAATGAGTGGTTGGATGAGAGAATCATCGAGGAAATTTCAGCACAAGAAATTGATACTGGGGGTTACTATTTACCTCATCGTCATGTTCTCAAACCATCTAGTTCGACCACAAAGTTGCGACCAGTTTTTGACGCCTCAGCGAAGGTCAAGGGTCAACCGTCTCTGAATCAATGCCTTGAGAAGGGGATAAATCTAATCGAATTGATTCCTTCAATTTTGACACGTTTTCGACTGTCAAGAATAGGAGTAGTATCTGATATTAAGAAGGCTTTTCTTCAAATTAGTTTGAAGAAAGAAGATCGAAACTTTTTGAGGTTTTTGTGGTTTGATGAACTTCGCAATTTGAAATTCTTCCGACATTTGAGGGTTGTTTTTGGAGTGACTTGTAGTCCATTTTTACTAGCTGCTGTTATAAATCATCATCTGCAAGTTATTTCCGAGAAACCTGATCAGAAATTCAGTCAATCCATTCTCCAGAAACTCAAAACCAGTTTCTATGTAGATAACTGTGTGGCTAGTGTTGATAACGAACTCGATCTTCAACGATTTATCGGTGAATCCACTGAAATTATGAAAATGGGCAAATTCGAACTTCGAGGGTGGGAGTATTCATTGATAGGAGAAGAAAATAACCTGTTTGACGTAAGCCTCTCTCCTGTTCTGGGATTGAATTGGGATCGAAAGTCTGACACTTTGGAAATAAATTTTGATTGGTTGAAGAATATCAGTGTTGATAAAGTTACGAAACGAACCATTTTATCCATAGCTCATCGTCTTTTTGATCCTATTGGTTTCTCTAGTCCCGTTCAAATTTGTCCAAGGTTTTTGCTTCAAAAGACATGGATTATGAAATTGGCATGGGATACACAAGTTCCAGATGAAATAAGTAATGAGTTTCTGATCTGGCTCAGAGATTTACAATATCTCACTCAATTACGTATTCCTCGGTGGTTGATGAAGAACCATCCAGAAAAATGGAGTTTGCATATGTTTTGTGACTCCAGCAAAGACGCATACGCCTCCGTCATTTTTCTCCGTACTCAGTCATCTGGTGGTGTTCATATTCAATTGATACAAGCTAAAAACCGAATTTCTCCTACGAGAAAGATTTCTATTCCAAGATTGGAGTTATTGGCAGCCAGTATTGGTGCTAGGCTTTTGAATTCTGTAATTGAGAATATTGGAAAGAAGGATATTGATATTTTTTGTTGGAGCGACTCCACCACAGTTTTAGCTTGGATACGACGGGAAGATATCTGGAAGCCTTTTGTTTGGAATCGCATTCAAGAGATTCGTTCCCTAACGGAAAAAGATCGCTGGTACCATGTTCCTGGTTATATGAATCCTGCGGATCTGCCTTCGAGGGGGTGTTCATCCAAACAATTGATAACTTCAAAATGGTGGGAGGGGCCGAATTGGTTGGTGAATGAAGACGATTGGCCACAGCAGAATTTCGATACCCATGAGGAAGAAATTTTAGAAGAAAAAAGAAAACAAGTTGCGACATTTCTTAGTATCAAGAAGAATTTTTCAAGATTCTATAGTTATTTTTCCAAATATCACAAAATTCTGAATCAAATTGGATGGATACAAAGATTCATTTTCAATTGTCTCCATCCGAATAATAAGAGAAAAGGAATATTGTCGTTGGAGGAGGTAGTAGAATCCGAAATTATATTATTGAAAATGATTCAAGAAGAATCTTTCAATGGTTTAGACGATAAAAATCTAACTTCTCTACATCCTTTCAAAGATGATAAAGGCATCATTAGGATAAAAAGTAAGATTTCTGAAAGAAATGACACTGAAGATTTCGTTTATCCGATACTTTTGCCATCAAAACACCCAGTAACTGAAAAAATCATTCTCCATTATCACATACAATCATTTCATTCAGGAGTCCAGAGTTTGTTATGCAGATCACGAGAGAGGTATTGGATTGTCCGAGCGAGAAAAACAGTAAAAAGTTTGATTTCCAAATGTTTTATATGTCAAAGATTCAATTCTAAGAAGTTAGAAACGATTCCTGTTACATTACCTAGCGACAGAGTTAGAGATGCCGCAATTTTTGAAATTGTTGGTATAGATTTAGCTGGACCACTCTTTCTACGGACACAGGAAAAAGTTTGGATCTGTATATTTACGTGTGCTGTATATCGAGCGGTACATTTGGAAATTGTTTGTTCTTTGTCGACGTATACCTTTTTGTTAGCTTTCCGTCGATTTATTGCAAGAAGAGGACGTCCTTCAGTTGTTTATTCGGACAATGGTGGTAATTTCGTTGGCACTGAGAATAATTTGAAATCCCTTGATTGGAAGAAGATTGAAGAGGAAGGTGTTGCCGAAAGAATTAAATGGAAATTCAACCCTCCTGCAGCTCCTTGGTGGGGAGGTTGGTGGGAACGCCTCATACGTATTATAAAACAATTATTGAGAAAACAATTGGGCAGAGCTTCTTTATCTCACGAAGAGCTCAATTCTGTTTTATGCGAGTGCGAAGCAATCATGAATTCACGACCACTGACTTATATTACTGAGAACTCTGACGATCTTATGCCACTTACCCCGAACCTGTTCCTACATGAAGTTAGAGAAAGCGGTACACCAGATTTGGACGAAATAGATGCATCATCCCTGAATAGACATCTGAGATATATTCACAAGATTCGACTAAATTTACGTCAACGATTTCGTAAAGAATATCTTAGTGGACTGATGATATTCGGAAAGAAACATCGTTGTGGAAAACTCAAAGTTGGAGATGTTGTTATGATCGAAAACGAGCATTTGAAAAGACTTGATTGGCCTTTGGGTATTATCGAGGAGGTTTTTCCTGGCAAAGACGGGCAAATTCGTTTAGTTCGTGTGAGAACATCTGCTGGGAAACTTATACGACCAATTCAGCGAATCTATCCTATGGAAATAGAACTACAACCAGATGGTACAAAAATCAGAGAGGAAATGGTATCCACGAGAATGAATCAGATTCAGAGAGAGACTGCACATGAGCCTAATCATACCAAGAAGAGTCCAGTTCAGAGTGAGACATCACCTGGGTCTAATAATGATGAAAACTCGATCCAGAGAGCGACTTCGCCAGTGGAACCTGATGTCAGAGAACACTCGATGACAACAAGATTTGGAAGAAAGATCAGACCTCCAAATCGACTTACATATTAACATTTTCACGATATTGTTGAGTCACTGTTAATGTGCCTCAAGGTGGGAGTGTGTAGAAAATGTACTTCGAAAATATGTTCAATACTTTGTATATGTTGTTATTTTTTGTGATGACAGTTGTCAGTTGAATAATTTATTGTAACAAGTCAAGTCATATTAAAAAGTTCTAATTTTGTACATTTTTATCACCGAATTAAGGTAATCTCGTTGAGTATAACGTTTCCATTGGCCTTCTACTTCGATAAGTAATCATTCATCGGGTAGGTGTTGATTGCGATATTTTACAATGACAGCAGTTTTCACTCAGTCAGTCACCACTTGATTTCTTAACCATATGAGGTGGACTGGCCCAAGGACTTTCAGAAGGTCTGATTGCATCAAGTCTGAAAATTCCTTTTTCGCTGCTGCCAGCTTTTCCGGATTCAATTTTCTCATTTCACTATGTAGGTACAGGCAGTTTTTTCTGTAATAATTTTATGGGACACCAAAGATACAAGCCTATGATAAGGATCATTCTGAGTAACAGTTTTGACGATGGAAATACTGGATTCGACTATTGAGCTCTTAATTTTCAAAGATTTTCATGTGTCAACCAATTCATTATTGAGTAAATCCACCGACAAAGCATACTGTTTAATGGTGGATTCATGCAGCAATCGTAATTGGGAAGTCGCAATCTGCAAGTCGTAAGAAATAAGTCGGAAGAAGTTGAGTCAATGACTTTCAATGATAGTGTTCATGCAGGTATCATAATTCGGAATTCGTAAGAAAAGTTGACCAACTTTCATTACTTACGAGTAATTCCTCAAGATTTTTTCAACTGCGCATGCGATATCCAGTTTGGATAGGATTGTTAAATGTCGTGATATATAGCGAATTCCTTTGTATGAACTCGTGCAATATTTGACAGAACTCGTGTATATTCATCTTTCAGTATGTAGAGTATTGAAAAAATAAGTGATTGAAACAGTGACTCTGAACGAGTTCTGCGGTTCTGTCAAGAGAATTTGCTAATATTCTCGGGCTTGGGTGATATATCGTGGGCGGATTGACAGAACCAAATAAACAATTCGAATAGGGGGCGCATTAGTGGAAAAAAATTTTGAATTTTTTTTCACAATAAAATTGAAACAATGGAAATTGATGACGGTCAACTCATTGACTTGGTGCGCCAGTTTTCCGCTATTTGGAATTCCAAGCATAGAGATTACAGAAATCGTGATACGAAAGCAAATGCTTGGAGCATCTTTTCAGATTTTCAGAAGGTAAAAATTGTCAGAATAAATATAGGTATCAACTCGAAAAATTATTTTAATCTTTCAGCAAGTGAATGTGAGAAAAGATGGTCGAGCATTTGAACTATATATGGAAAGAAAAAAGAAAATATATTCTTTCAGGAAGGCCCCCACTAAAAGAATGGGAGTGGCTGAAAAAGCTCGATTTTTTTGGCCCACCTAAGGATAAGAAAGTATGTGTAACTTCATTCACCGTCTGAACTCTACTCAGTTCTTTTGTTTTCAGGGACTGAAGGCAACATTTCTATCACTGATGGGCATCAACTTCACTGGACACAGAAAATTTGTGGGTATCAATTTCTACAATTATTGAAACCCAGTTTTCATGTGAGGGAATCGAATCATCACAGAACCCAGACAATTCTTCTGATTCCTTTCCTTTTGGAAAAGGTAGAATTTCCGCAGGTGCCACCTCTGTTTTTGGTGCCAGCTCCAGTAATGTTGCTGGTACTGATTCCAGTGATGTTGCTGGTGTTAGTTCCAGCAATACTGCTTGCTCAAGAATCGTTGCAAGATCAGAGGCAAAAACTAGTGCTAATACCCAAACCCGTAGTGATATTGAAAAAAGGAAGAATTTACAGGGGAATGTATTGGAATCCATAGAAAATTGTTGGGGAAAATTCACATGATGTGGCTTTCGGAAAACTTGTCGGGATAAAGTTGAACGATATTGAAGATGAAAATATAAATAATAGTGAAAAAAAATTTTTAAAGATATTGTATGACTTTGAGTGAGATTGGTTATTTCATTAATGTTTTTTTTGTAGGTTAGTCCCTCGTATTTATATTTAAGCTAGGAGATAGTTGTGTTTGATAATCATTCCAGTAAACAGTTTAGTTTGAGTTCTTTTTTGGAATTATCAAATGATTTATTTTTCCCTCAATTTTTGTACTTGATGTTTGTGATCATGCAGGTCCCATATTTTATTTTGAGTGGGACTGCTTATAATGGCCACTACTTGGCATATTTTCGACATTCTTATACTGATAGATGCCACGAGTATAGTGACTTTCGCGTGTCATTCAAAATCCATTTCTCTCGCGATGACAGACGTATGTTCTATTTTATAAAGAGGAAAGCCAATCACATCAACTGAAATATTTTTTCCATTCTTTCATATTATTTTTATGTTGATATTGTTTATTATACATCTGTCATTCGAGAAATCTCATCATACTGATCACCGTTTCAGCATTCTATATTTTTTATTACTGAAGGTATATTTTGCCCACAATTGACAGATTTTCTGTCAAATACTTCATTATTGTGTTCACTCATAATTCATTTCTTTGTTAGTGTTTTACAGATTCATATTATTTTTATTGATAAATATGTGACATTAGGTTTGAGGTATGTTTTCCTACACGATTGTTGACTGATTTTTTGTTAAGTACTTGATTTTTGTGTTCACTCATATTTCATTTCGTTGTTATTGTTTCACACATTCATATCATTTTCATTAATAAATATATGATATAAGGTTTGAGGTATGTTTTTCCTTCAGAACTATCGACTGATATATTTGTTGGGTGAGTGTCCTCTGTTCTCATCAGGAAACATGTTATTATGTTGTGACTTTATATATATATATATATACATATATATATATATATATATATATATATAGCTCACATGCAAGATTCAGGGACCGAAATTGCTTGATGTGCTACATTCAGGGACCACTTGCGGATTTGAGGACCAGTCGAACAGCTTCGAGGACCATGTTCAATTTGTCATCTGATGATTCAAGGACCGGTTCTCGAAACAAACAGTTTATATTACACTGAATTTCTTGTGGAGGGGGAAAGAGGGGAAGTTATATGTATACTTCTTCTATCCGCTGTATTTAGGGACCAAACCAATACGAACAGTAATTAATCAAAGTTGTAGTCTGAAAGTCGGTAAAGTAGGCTCGAGGAGACCCCAAAGGAGCCCCTACATAACGAAAAATAAAGTTTTTGTCTTGTCAGAAGTTAGGTATTTTGTTGGTTATGTTTTGCTTACATTATCCAACAAAATTATCTTTTCCAGAAATAGAACACATTTATGCGAAAGCGTTATACCTTTGAGCTAACGTGTTGTTTCACAGCGCAATTTTGTTTTGTTAAATGTTGAGTCGTTGATAGTTGAGTTACGGTACATTGATCAATTGATAATATTGATATTACAAACAGAACAAAAACCATGATGAAAACTTGCAAAAGTGGTTAGGCTCTAAGTACCTCAAAGAGAAACGATGACACGACTACAGTAAAGGATAACCAGTAGTGGGTCAATATCTGAGAGCTCAATCCTTCAATTTTTAATTGAGTGAATAGGTATGTTTATTATTCGAATTTCATTCGATATTCGATCACTCTTGTAATTGACAGAACAGAGAAAATTTTTGTTTGATATTGGCAACACTGCTAACAGGTAACAGGTTATACACATAAATTCTAGTGTATTATGTTTATAGCCACCTTAGTTTGTAGTTTACTCTTAACTGTTTGTTACTAGTAAGATGTCTAGAAGGATGGTGCTGGGACTGATGCGATATTGTTTAGAATTTTATGGCGACACTTATCTGTCATTAGTGTCATTTTTACGTATCGTGGTGTGTTTCTCAAATTCATCGCTAGTTGACGCTAATTGGAAGTGCATAGTCAACCGATCGATCGACAAACTATATTCTTCGATTCGAGCAGTCAACAAAATGAGCAAAATCTAATGTCATACTCATAAAAAACCAAATCGAATGAAAGGAACACAATTATAGGGAATTTGGCCAGTATTCTGAACAAATAATATAGGTTGTTGATCAGTCAGCGTCCAAAAGTAAAAGTATAGCCAGCCGTCAGGTCGGCCGTTTATACATTTCCTAGGAAATTTGTAACTCTTTTCGTTGCAAACGCCATCTGAACTGATTTGATGTCAAGGGGTCATGATGCTTATTATCATAGTAGGCATGTGTCGCCAAGTTTACCCCAAACATGCCCAGGTATAACTCGGTACACCATCCTTCTAGACATCTTAGTTACAAGCTTTGTTTAGGCCATGTGTGTCGTGTATGATCTTTCGTTGTGTTCAGATTATCTCCACAGATTAGCTTTGCTAACAATTGATGATTTATACATCATATGTTAACTGTTTTATTGTTTGTGAATTCTTCTGTGCTTTACTGAAATTTACATCGACAATGGCGGACAATTTGAAGAAAGCATCGAATTATTGTGTGATTTGTTCAAGTAATTCGAAGAAAAATCCCCAAATCAGCTTTTTCACATTTCCGAAAGATGAAAAGAGGTGAGTTGAATTATTTTTTTAATATCATTATATATTTTTGTCGAACATTCAAATGAGGAACAGAGAAAATTTACAGTGTTATGAATAAAAAGACCTCATCTACTAGGATTGATATCTTTGCAACCAACAAGTGCTTATCACATAGGGTCAGTCAGAAAATTTTCTGTTGTGACTTGGGCATGAACTAGCAGTGAGAAAAGTGAATCAAACACAAATCAAGCGCCTTTGCTCATTTGACAATCAACTATTTTATAGATGGAAAGTGTCATTTGCATTGGTATCACATAGAATTCTGCATATTTCTGATGTATTATTTTTTTTTCAGTGAATATCCCAGGAACTTCCGATATTCTCCAAACAAAATTGATCTGAAAACAGTACCTTTTTCAAGTACCAGTTCTGTTCAAAATGAAGCTTCTGATATGTCTCTTCCAAGTACAAGCCCAACAGAACCCAACTGTGATGTGTCGATGAATTGGAAGACTTTTCTTAGTATCAGTTGTGATGATGATGAAGACAATATAAAGGTCACCTCAAGTAACAGTGATACAGAACGTAATGCAGAAGGTATGTTTTTAATCGGTGTTTTCAGTCCAATTTTTTTTTCAGAGACCGTGTACCCTAACACCAAATTGATATTATCGCCTCTCGAAGCACGTTTCGCTAACAAGGTCAGCATATTCGTAGAAAACAATTTTTCTGACGATGCTAACCTTGTAAGCAAAACGGGTGTCGAGTGCAAATAATATCAGTTTGGTGTCAGGGTAATTGATCTCTGAAAAAAGTTTCAATCTTTAAAAAAATTTATGACTTTATTATTGAGTATTATAGAAGTAGTGCTCCACTTTCTGATTGAACCTTTCATAAACATCCTATCTGTCATAAACTAGTAGTGAATACTTTGCTTGAAATACAATCATTTTGAAGTTCAGTTTCTGACGATATTAAAAAAAGGTGCAATCAACATTGATGATTGTACCTACCCCAGTCAAGGATACAACAACAATTTATAATGAAACAGTATATCATTTTTGTCACTTGAATATGAAAAAAAATTATTTCACATGGTGAGTCCTATTCAGGCTGATAAACCATTGAATAGTGTCTCAAATTGTTAGCAAAAATTAATTTTAGCATAACCATTCTTAGTAACATGTCCTTTTGACTTATCTGAGATAGTTTCACCTGCCAACAAGAAAATTTATCATTATATTCAGAGAATATTTTAAAATAGAGATAGATTTAGAAGTATGGTGCAAATTTTTTTTTGAAATTTATTTCTTCTGATCCCAATTTATTGGTGTAGATTTACCTTCATCTATTTTCTTGTATATAGATTTTCCAACAGTTTTATTTTTCAGATATAGGCACACAGATTTCAACGTCTCTATCCAAGAATACGCCAAGAAAAATCTACCTGAGAAATAGAATAAGACATCTTAGGAGGAACTCTACAGATCGGATTACCCCTGCCAACAGAAACATTTCGGGCGAAGAAGTTGTCGAATTTGTGAAGCAATATTGTTCACCATATTTAGCAACTTTTTTGAAAGCTCAAATTGAACATATCAGTAAATCTAAAAAAGGTTCACAGTACTCCAATGATAATAAGAAGTTCGCATTAACAATATATTTCCTAGGCCCTAATGTTTATAAGTATTTATCAGGAATTTTTCGCCTGCCTAGCAAATCAACATTATTTAGAGTCATATGAGATTTGGAGTATTAGCAATGGTTTTAACAATTTTATATTTTCCACATTGAAAATATAGGTGAAAATGTTTCCTGAGAAGAACAGACATTGTATTTCATGCATGGACGAAATGTCCATCAAATTTAATCTGTTTTATAAAATCAGAAGTGATGAAATAATATTTCATCTATTTCTTACATTCTGAAAAATCATTTTCAAATTTTGATGTTCTTTATTGTTGGTATTCCTAGGCTAATTTGATGCATTCTTAGTTCTTTAAATAACTCCTGATAAATGTACCATGAAGTAGGTGGTAAATATATGAAAATTTCTCTAATTGTATTGAAATTAACTGTATATATTTTGTGCAATTTCATCAACTTGATGTAAATTATCTAGTTTCTTCATTAGTATTTTTTCTGTTTGTACTCAGAAAGTAATTGGGTAGCTTAAAAACCTATGTTCAGAAAATTACTCTAATGTATTTTGCTTCACATTTCTTCAAAAGGATGTATTCTTAAATCTGAACTTAGGATATTTTAATCGTTCCAATGTTATTATTCAGCATTGATTAATTTTTGGATGTGTATCATATTTTTTCGTTCTTTAGTTTTGCTTATGTTAACAAAACTTATTTTCAATTTTGAAATTATCAGGTATGTTAACATGTTTTCTCAAAAATATACATATATTGTAATAACAATTATATGATTTGCAATGTAATATAATGAAATAAAAAAAGTGAATAACTCTCAACAATTTGTTTTATAAACTTATTGAATGACATACATCAGCTGAATTTATGTTAAGGTGGATTTAAGCAACACTAATTTTCACTTTAGCTTCAACTTTACTTCGAAGGATAAACTCCCATGTACAATAGATTATTTTATGCACATTTCTACTTCCACTTCGAATCCAGAAAATCCAATTCTCAAAATGGAAGTGTAATTTGCTTTTGCACATATATTATTCCTATCACCACCCATTTTATTGAACATTATGTGAAAATCAGATAGTGTATATTGAGTTGCCTGACTAATCTTACATTTCGTTTGAGACAGTCTGTATAAATATTGATTCTATAAAAAGTTCAAATGAATTTACAATAACTTTCATGTTGAAATAAAGAAATAACGATAATTAGCGTTTATTTGAAAAAAAAATACAATAAGTTTGTACTTATAGATAGGTACAACTTGTGCTGAAACCATGTTTTCATTTGCTCGTTAGACGTTTTTGTGATTATCACTCCATATTTTTCAATATTTTTTTTTATCTTAAGTTCTGAAGAATTTTGGTAATTCCGTAAAGTTAATAATGTCGTTTGAGGAGTGAACCATCTGTCTTTGCCAAATATAAAATTGGCATTCGGTCATTCTTTCAGGTAATGAATAATAGAACATAAGAATTTCGAATATGTTTAACAAAATAATTCTTTCAATCCAGTTTTTGTGTGAATTAATTACATCAATAAGGAAGAGCAATTAGTAACTACATCTGTAAATCTTCAGAATTCACGGGTTTGACGACTCATTGACAACCGTGCGGAATGTACAGAGAAGCAGTAGAAAATTTATGAATTACCACTCTTATCATAAGCAACCCTTCAAAATAAATTCAGCCAAAGAAATAAAATATCGTATACTAACTTTTTCCTGAGACACACAAACTCGAAAATTAAAAATAAATTCTAAATTACACTCACTTTTTTAGTGTATGCTATATTATTTGAACGTTACAGAATCTCGTGTAAATCTAAAAATCAAATGATTGTAAAGTGATATTGGATATTCGAATGGTAATTTCCAAAAAAAGTTGAGTATCTACGCTGTGGTTCAACTGCAGACTGTATTATTTTTGAGTTGTAATGTTTTTAAATGTTCAATTCTTATAATTTACACAAAATTAACTGCACGCGTTTCGTAATGTTGTGGTATCATAAAAATGCTGTGCTGAATTTTTTATTACAATAAATAATAAAATCAAAAAAAGTCGAAAATCAAAATATTTGAATAAAAACTTAGTTAAATTAATTCTTCTTCACGAGGGCCAAAAAAGCGTGAAAACTCGTTTCAAGTTTTTATTTTCAATAATGTCTCAGTTTCAGCTGTTCATTTAATTTTGCTTTTTAGTTCCATGAAAAAGTAACTATAAAAATGACTTGTTATTCGAGGAAGGTGGAAAAATTATATGTATAATGAGGGAGTGAAGTGCCTTTTCCTAGTTTGAATGATTATTCTGTTCTCCGCTACGCGTTGGGCAGTAAATTAATCCTTGGGAGAAAAAGTTCCACTTTGCTCCGTTGAAATACAAATAGCTATTATCTACACCCGTACTCTAATAATACACTTATATGTCCACAACCCGTTTTATAATGAAATCCATTACGATACAGATTTTCAACCAATAGAAACCCATTATTTTTCAATCAAGCATGATGTGCATGCTCTGCATTTGACATTTGTCAAGTCAAAATCCGTATAGGTATTGAACTTTTGAAGAATATAGCCAAACTTCGATAATCATAACAAAATGTCTGATACCAGCGATATGGGAGAATCACTTTCGACACCTTTACCGACAGAAATACAGTTAGAATGATTAAATTTTTCATTTGACAAATGCATGATTTACTAAATATTTTTTCATCAAATTTTGTGATCTCTCCGTAGCCGAGCCGTATGTGGCGCTGACATTGAGTTTTCTAGCCGGTGGAGACTATGGTTCGATTCCGGTCGGGAGTACTCTTTTTTTTTCTTTGATTTTTGATCTTCTTTTCATATCTCATCGTTTTATTTCTCGAAGTAATACTATTAAATACAATTCTGTGGAATTTTTCAAAGAAATTCGTTAAATTAGTATTATTGTGTGCAACACAAATATAAATATAATATTTGTAGTTCTTCACTATTTATCGGGTGTAGATAAAATAGCGTATGCAACTCTCATGTAGTGGTTATTAATACACCCGCATAAACCATACGAAACTCACCTTCAGCTCGTTTCGTATCCCGGTTTATGCTCATATATTAATAACCATCATTACACGATCGTTGCATAATATACTATTATCTACACCCCTACTCTAATAATACACTTAGGTATATGCCCACAACCCGTTTTATAATAAAATCCATTACGATACAGATTTTCAACCAATAGAAATCCATTATTTTTCAATCAAGCATGATGTGCATGATCTGCATTTGACGTTTGTCAAGTTAAAATCGGTGTAGGTATTGAATTTTTGAAGAATATAGCCAAACTTCGATAATCATAACAAAATGTCTGATACCAGCGATATGCTAGAATTACCTTCGACACCTCCACCGACAGAAATACAGTTCAAATGTTTAAATTTGGCATTTGACAAATGCATTATTTATTTCTTTATTTTTTCGGTCAATTTTTCTGAGCTCTCCGTAGCCGAGCGGTCTAAGGCGCTGAGAATTTATTAGCTAGTTGGAAGAGACAAGATTCTATTTCGGCCTCGAGTAATCTTTTTTCTATTATTTCTCGAAGTAATACCATTAATAACAATTTCGTAGAATTTTTCAAAGAAATTCGTATTAATGTGTGCAATACAAATATAAATATAATATTTGTAGTTCTTCACTATTTATCGGATGTAGATAAAATAGCGTATGCAACTCTCATGTAATGGTTATTAATACAATCGCATCAACCAAACGAAACTCAACTTCGGCTCGTTTCGTCTCCCGGTTGATGCTCGTGTATTGATAACCAACATTACATGATCGTTGCATAATATACTGTTCTTGTACAACTGTCAAAAAACTCGACATTTCTGCATCTTTATCGATGCGTGAATGTTAACTTTTTTTCACCATGAAAAAAAGCCTTTCTTTCACTGACAAAACACCTAATTCATATAGGTACCTATGTTTTCTCATAAACTAACTTGAATTTTTCCGTTAACATATCAGGTACTATTGAATTTGCTTTCTCAGATATGTGTGATAAGCAATTGAAGCAACACCGAGCAAACATTTACTATAATAGACTAATAGTGGCAATGCCGCAGTTGGCAATTTGAAAGGGTATCCTGAAGTCCTGAATTCGGGAATGCGACGGACGGTATTTATGTTTCGGTCGGTTGCTAGGGCAACGCCTACCTGACTGAGGGAGACAGGCGCGCTCCCGCTCAGAGACCCGAGTTAATAAGTTGATATTTTGAAAGACTTTTTAGCAGGTGGAAAATTCTGATTTAGTTTGGAACGAGTTCGTTGAAATTTCCATTAGATGAGAAGGTATTTTTTTAGGCGAATACGACACAGTTATGTGTGTTCGGTGTTTATGTACCTACCTACCTACTAATGAATTTGTGCCTACATTTAGTAGTCTAAATTTGTTTTTGAACCGTAGGAATACCGGGAGAAGCAGGTAGGTAGTTTATCTGGGTTCGAACAGAACAATGTTAATTCACAGTTTTCTACAGAAAATATTATTCGAAAAAATAATACATATTAACTCTAATAAGAATCACTAGGGAACTGCATTTCTTGTCACATTTCAATAGTTATGTAAAGCCCAGTTTCAGCGATGACTTTAATCTGGATTATCTTGCTAACTGGAATTTCTGAATGCATAATATAGGTAGGTAGGTACAGCTTATCCAATGTATCTTGGCAGAGAACTGATGACGTGTATGCCCAACAATCTCTGTGAAGAATTGTAAGATGAAAAAACAACTTTTATATAGGTACGTTCACTGTGTTGCAATTTATTCCTAGTAGGTGTGTTTTCTTACTTCATGGTCTGCACTATCAGTGTGCAACTGTAAAAGTAGTTGACTTTGTGCCAGGATATTGGATAAGCTGTACGTACAAAGATTCCAGTTAGCAAGATAATCCAGATTGTATCTCTAGTTCTAGTCTCTAGGAAGCAGGCACGGACTGGGACCATTTGGGGCCCTCAGCTAAAACCTTTATTGAAAACGGAGGCATTCCTCCGGCATTTTTTAAATTCGTTTTTCTTGTTTCTCACTTTCAATGTGAGTTATAATTTTGAACATATTCTGAAAGGTCCCAGAAAATTTCTTATTTTGCTTTCGGCTATTTCAATGACATTTCACATTGAGGTAGTATTCAACATGGCGATAGAGAGCCTATAGGCTCGAACTCTGGAAACTATTTCCTGGTGTAGGTACTACGGAATCCAGAAACCACCGCAAGCAGGGTGTATATTAGATATTAAGATATATGCATTATAACAGGTGAGAAGGTGGAACATACTTCAGGATTTTTTTCTGGCTTTTCAGAAGTGACGATAAATTTTGAATCGACTGTGAAATTCAAGGTCATGTTCAAGCTGCTCCCTAGTCATTTTAAATAGTAATACAGGTCGATCAAAGAACGTAAACTTCCACGGCCGGAGGTAACTGATTCTTGGGTGTTTTCCGGGTTTGATGGCCGTGGTCCACAGGTTTTTATTCCTGATGTTTCGCCTACGACTATGGTAGGCATTATCAAAGTCTGTGAGGTAACGGACGCAATGATCTCGTTCTCACAGTTCTACTGCGTCCGTTACCTCACAGACTTTGATAATGCCTACCATAGTCGTAGGCGAAACGTCAGGAATAAAAACCTGTGGACCACGGCCATCAAACCCGGAAAACACCCAAGAATCAGTAATACAGGTCGTTAACAGTCTTGGAAGAGGTCACATCCGTTTATGCTATCGTCTTTTTGACTATTTTTCAAACAAACTATTGTATAGCGAAACACGTAATGCGGTTTTGCGAACACTTTGTTGGTGGGAATTCTATAGAGTAATGTTTGTACACAGGTTTTTTTCAATTTTTTTTATAAACGTTAGATCACATGTTATAATGTCGCAACATAACTTCTGATAACCCTCACTTAATGTGTTCCGTATCAGGTCAGAAAATGGTTTCCGGAGTTTAAGCCCATGAATACTTTAGATCACCACGTTGAAAACTATCTCTATGCAAAATTTCAGCAGAATTAGCCGAAAGCCATTCTCGATAAAACTGCGGGGAAGGGGTTTCTGGGTTCCGCAATAGGAAATGGTTTCCGGAGTTTTTGAGCCCATAAGGACTTCTGAACACCATATTGGAAACTATCTTTATGCAAAATTTCAGCGAAATTGGTCAAAGGCCATTTTCCATAAGAAAATGCGGGATCCTTTCAAGATAGCAGTGCCCCAGCCAACACATCTGTGACATGACATCCCTGCGATGTCACTATCAAGTAACACTGAGACATTACTTTTGTTAGGTCGCTGCGATGTACACATTTGGCATGTAACTATTGCGATATCGGGTTGATGTGATATTTGTGACATGTAGTAGATATCGCTCTTATGATGTCCAGTAGATGTCGCTCTTATGATGTCCAGTAGATGTCGCTCTCATGATGTCCAGTGTATATTAGTCTGGTAATATCCGTAAAATATCAATGATATTACAATGACAAATACAATGGATCAGTATTTAAATATATAGATACCATAAACAAAAATTGACGAATTTTCATTACAAAAATACTCTGGGGTGGAGATAAGGTTTATATTCTCTTCAGTGTTGCTTATTTTAAAACTCATTGTAACGGCAGTCACGAGAGAAACCCCCGGCATCGTTAAACCTGAGAGACCCTTTAAAAAATATGAAAACCGTTGAAGATCTATGAAAAATAATATCTTGAAATGAGTATTTACTTAATGAGCCCTGTGAATTTTCTTTGTGATTTCAGAGCCCTTCCTCTTCCAAACAATCCTGGGGGAAAATTGTTGGGTGTTGACAGCGACAGCACTGCCAATGGCCCAATACTTGACATACTTCATACGTCGTTTGTTTACATTTTTTCCGCCTTTACCGGTTAACCTAAAATCTGATTTCTGATTTGCCTGATATCGCCAAATTCATGTGATCCTTTCTCAAATATTTGATATTTCGGAATTTTCGGACCAGTTGAGTGGCCAATTAGTGTTATTAGTAAGTATTCTTTTTCATTTACTACTACACAAGATAGAACGTTCTTTTTCCTGTTTTTCTTGCCGTCACAAAAGGCGATTGATTGTAAAAAATTCAGAAATTTGTAGTGAAGGTGAACGAGATCAACAAGCACATAATGTTAACGAAGATTGTATACCTGTTTCGTTAACACACTGTTTGTCTGATTCTGTATCATCTGCAGATGCTCCTGGTTGGGCCAACGGGAAAATATCCAAATATCAAATTTGCGGATAGTTACATTGTTAAGCCGTAAGTATTACATTTTTTGTTGATATCTGGTGACAGTATTTCACAATATTTTTCCAACAACTCCCAGTAGATAATGGTGATATGTATTGTATGTGTACGAAAGAATTACATAAATTGGTTTATCTTAAAGGTTACATCCCACTTGTTTTTTTATTTACACAAATGGGCACTCACACAAATAGAAAATATCAGTGACCTGCAACTGGTTTGTTTTATCTTTGGATGACATGTGATATTCAAAAATTCATTGTAATAATCGTGAAAAAACCTGTTGGCAATTATTTTCTCTTATTTGAATAGATTATTATAGCAGTGACTTATTTGATCTTAAAGTTTGGTCAAATACTATAACATAAACTTGCTAATCTCGTTGATGTGCCAATAAAGTGATAGGTTTCAAATCTATTGGGGCTCTGGTGTAATAAAACATCAGGATTCAATGAAATTACCAGTAATTGCTATTTAACTACTTCCATCTCAAATCGGCTACGGCATGCAGAATTGTTACAACTTCTAACTTGATCCTGCATATTTACCACATTCCAATGAAAAATTCTTCAAGAACTTGTACCCAATGAATAATAAGTTATGTATGGGATTTTTTTTCAGAGCTAAAATTCTTATCTCTTATTTTCAGGAGTCATTGTACAGGAGCATGGCGAGACACACAAAAGGGTGCAGGAAGTGTGCTCCTACTGGTTTCGTCATGCCAGGCAAAGGTTGGGACGATATGAAAAAAAAAGGGACAGACGGATTAGAGTTAGCTCTTTCATTATTTCATTTCGGAATATTATTTTTGTTTTACACCTTTTTAATTTTCATAGAAAATATTTTATTTTATTTGTTATATATTTTTTAATTGTTATAAGAATTATTTTTGTTTTACAGTTTTTTAATTTTTATATAAAATAAATTTTATTTTGTGTTGATAATGAAATGTGTTTTGCTGCGTATATTTCTATATACAGGAAAAAATACTTGGTATTTGTTTATAAATGCTAGATTGAGAGTTTTCTAATGAATTGCCTTTGGGTTTCATTTCTTATTATTTCCATAAACATTTGTGAAAGATTGGAAGAGGAAGGCCTGCCAACATTTCTGGATAGATTTCAGAATATATCCCATATATTAAAGGCAGAAAGTACGTCGCAGATTCATAGCGAAATAAATCGCAGTGGCATCGCACATCTTGTCGCAATTACGTCGCAAAATTGATCTCAATTTTGTCACAAAATTTGTCGCAATTTTGTCACAATACTTGTCGCAATTTTGTCACAAAACTTGTCGCAATTTTGTCACAAAACTTGTCGCAATTTCGATACAAAACTTGTCGCAGTTGTGTCACAGGCGATGTCGCCTGAGTGTGACATCGCGACATGTGAGCGACGTAAATGCAAGTTCCCTGCGACAAGTTTTGGGACGTCACACGCCTCGTCGTGATATCGCAGGGACGTCTCTGCGATGTAACTGTGTTGGCTGGGGCAGCGCTACGCTGACCAAAACTTCATCCGAACTCCACCAATTTGACGACATTGATTGAAACTTTAAACCAGAGGGTGTATGGCTTCTTTCGAAATCCCAACTGATCGATTGACCGAACTTACCTGTGAATTTCAATCACAATTCAATAAGGCGCTTTGTGCGCAGATATCGGAGTTTCAAATTAAGATCACAGCACCACATTAAAGAAAACTCTAAGTACTTTGCACCACTCTGATAACTATTACTAATTGAAGATAGGACTTTGACGTTATATGAACATTTCAAACCGTATCATTTTGTGAGCGACCCCTATGATTTTCAGTATTTTTTCAATGTGATCGTTAACCATGAATTGTGTTTGATAAAAATAATTTACATTAATTTATCATGATCTTTCGAATTGATATCGCAGTGCCACTTTGACCAAGCCTCCTCAACTAATAAGAACAATTTAACAATGCCTCGATATCGTTTGAAACTTTTCACCAAAAGGCGTATCACTTATTTTGAAATCTTAATCACTCGATAGTAGGTGGTCACGTACTCTAACACTAACTTGATGCAGAATTGATAATAAGAAGGAAAATTACGCTTTACTACCACCTCAAAACTGCATCCTCATTTTGTTTAAAGTCGAAAAAAACAAAGTAGGGGCTATACATATACATGTAATTCTATAGTGTCTGGGTGGAAAGTGTTATCTGCGAACTAGGCGCCTCATATATTTACGATTGAACTTACAGGTAAGCTCTTTCAATCGAATAATTATATTTGGGAACCTCGTCCTTGATATCAATCAGTGACTGATTGGAGATTTTCTGTTAGTTTCAAGCACATTGGATAGATATTCTTTCTGAGTGATACCAAATTGTCAAGTAACGACCCTGGAAATAATCTGTCAAGTTTGCATTTCTCAGGTCAGCTCGCTGCTATGGTGATTCTGTGAAGATAACTCCCTTTCGCATTGGCTGCAGGAAATGCTTCATATCATATGAATATAGTAATGGTTACGTGATCAAATATTTGAAACCCTGCGATATTCATGTCAGATAATTGATGGACATCGTTTCGTACTGCATATTTTTTTGCATTTTGAAGTCGAGGCACGACCTGATCTTCTCTTCAGGAAAAAGTCGAGGATTCCAATTCCACACTGCTTTTGTTTCCATGTGAGAATTGAAGGCATCAAAAATTACAAAGGTCATTCTTTACCAGTACCAGTATTTGCTTTCGAAAAATGGTATCTGTTGTAACCTTGCTATTAAAAGGGAAAGATCTCTTCAACCGTTATACTGAAAGAAATTCTTAATTCTCTAATGTGAATAACCACATTCACGGTATTACCTATGAGTCTGCAATCAAAAATACATGTTGAGATGATCTCAGATGCCTGGTTCGGAGACCAAACTTTTTCATTAACTTAAATCTTCAAATTTCTTCGATTAATTTTGTATCCCAGACTGTTGTGAGCGTAGTTTTGATAGAAAATCCGAATGGGAGGAGAATGATCTTGCTAATGTCGAAGCAGGAGTGATCTCATTATTCTACTCGATAAACTAGTTTTTCAAGGAGGATCAATTTATCCTGTTTAATATATAGCATATAGCCAAACACGTGTCACAGTATTGTGATCCCATTTTTCTGCGATGAATATGGATTTTCATCATGTATCGCCAGCTCCTTTCAAAATTGGTATGAGAATTATACGTTAATAGATAAGATCACTTCATGCCAAATGATTGCTGTTCTTCACATTTTGATGAACAGATCGCAAATTTGGAGTCAATGTCCTACAATATGAGTCGGTAGGCATATTTCACCATTCATGTAAAATTTTCCAATCATAGTGAACACATTTTATTCGCCATGTACCCTTTACACCTCATTCCATTTTTCTTCTTGAATTGATTTGCCATCTTTTGGCATCAGGTAAGAGTAGTCAATCTCATCTCATTTGTTTGTTTCTTCAGTTCAGGATAGCAGTTTATGACGAAAATGAGAGTTGAGGCATTATAATATTGAAGATGAATAATCTACGATATTGACAATAATTTCCACTCCTGTTTTCGAATCGATTCCATCTATTGGTATCGTGTATAAGTAATCAAGAAAATATATGATCCAAGATACGACCTCCGTGAGAAAAACGACAAAAAATACTTGAAAAACTTGGAATCGAATTCACTAGTGTTATCTACCCATCGTATCCCTATCCCTTCAAATGATATTTCCATATGGTTGGCTAACTATATCTCTATAAAAAATGGTCCCACCATTATTTATAGAGGCATTCTCAGCACCGATTATTTTGACGGACTATCAATCAGGTCGTAGAGTACACGTACCCACCCTTAGGGCGTGTACTTTACGACCTGATTAACAGTCTGTTGAAATAAGCACGTATTATTTTAACCGATTGTTAATCAGGTCGTGGAGTAACCGCCCTTAGTCAATCATATGGAATTATCATTTGAAGGGATGGATACGGCGGGTAGATGACACTAGTGATTTCGTGTCCAAGTGTTTTTCTTTACTGTGTCCAAGTCATGCCTTTTCTTACATTTTTTTTTCACGGACGTCGCAGCTTCAATCATATATTTTCTTGATAACTCACCCATAATACCAGAAGATGGCAATCAGTTCAAAAAAGGTAGAGTTATTTTTTGTCAATGTCCTATATCATTCATGTTCTGGAGATAATTTTAAGACCTGAAGTTTCATTTCCTTCATAAATTCTATCGTCAACTCTATTTCGAATCTTCATTATATTTCTTTCAACATTTCACTCAAAGTAACAAATAGAACTGTGTACCTATTTTTCCCTTCAGAGTAGGAAACTTTCCCGTGCATTGTCAAGTCAACGGAAATATCGCTATTATACTGTAGATGGCGTAACAAAAACGTTTAAAATCATTTTTACACAGAGACTAATATCTCTATGAACAATAGTTCTACCATTGTATTTAGATTCATATAATAGGCTCACCTTATGGAATTATCATTAGAGACGATGGAGGCGAAATCTGGATGACAGCACCGTCGAAATGGATGCAGACGTTAATCATTGTTTATAGAGATATAGTTAGTCAATCATATGGAGTTATCATTTGAAAGGATGGTTACGGCGGGTAGATGATACTAGTGATTTCGTGTCCAAGTCATGTCTTTCCTCACATTTTTCCTACGGACGTCGTAGCTTGATTTCCATATTTTTTTGATTATTTACACATAATGCCATTAGATGGCAATCAGTTTGGAAAAGGAAGTGGCATTTTTTGTCAATGTCGTAGATCATTCATGTTCTGGAGATTATTTTAAGGCCTAAACATTCATTTCCTTCATTAACTCCATCGTCAACACTATTAGGCATTCCAGATCACGTGGTGTCTGGGGGCACACACCAGTTTTACCACAAATGGCCATGGTTATTCCATGGAAATCACAGCCTTTTGAAAAAAACAAACAAAAGTTCCTGGGGGGCAGATGCCGAAATATTGATTGATTTGACAAGTATCTGGAATGCCTAATTTTGAAGCTTCCCATTATATTTTTTTCAACATTTCAGTCAAACTGACAGACAGCACTGTGTACCTATTTTTCTCTTCAGAGTAGGAATCTTTCTCGAACATTGTCAAGCAAACGGTAGTATCGCTATTATACAATAGATGGCGCAACAAAAACGTGTCAATTTTTTTTTACACAGACATTGACTTACTATATCTCTATAAACAATGCGTTAATTAAGGTTGAAAATCGCTTGTTTTTGTTGCACATTACGGACTGAATTGTAACAGAACCGGAATCGATTATTTTACTGTCTCTCACTTGTATTATATATTTATAAGTTTCCGTGTGTGGACCGAGGAATTTGAAATTTACGACCAGTTGATAAATGTTATTTGTCTGAAACGATTCTACTATTCCTCAGAAAAATAATAGAGTGAAGTATTGTTTCACACAAATTTTTGGGTGTTACTGATTTGCAGGTCAGCAAATTGTTCACAGAGTAATTTTGTTTGACAATGGTGGAACTCGCATTTTCAGCAGAAAAAATCCTTCGACCCCCCCTCGAAAAATATAATACCCTGATTACGAATATAACTTGCATGTTAGCAAAGGGAGGGTGTACCTACAGTGGTTCAGGTCGACTACATTTCAACAAGAAAATTTCCCTCTCTCCTCCCCGTTTCCCCAAAAATGAAAATATTAGGTTTCGCGAATCAAGGTTGCAAGTTGAGGTGTAGAGAGATCAAAATAAATGCAAGTTTTGTTGAAAAAAATTCTGCTTTCCACTCCCGTAATTTTTTTGAAAATGAAAGAAAAACCTTCTGATAGAGAATTAACGATTCAGGTTGGGATGTACACATGCAGAAGCTGCACTACTGTATTATATAAATGTCCATTTTTACAAAATCAACATCTCACCCCCGTTTGCAAGCTGGGGTGGACAGAAGAGAAATTGAATTGTACGAAATGAATTTTCCACAAAAAATCAACCCGTCACACCCGTAATTCTCTCGAGAATGAGAAAAAAGGCTCTTCGTGGTGAATCTTCTAAGTTAGAGTATACAATCGATCATATCGATTTTTTTTGTGAAAAAACATTCATATCGTCCAGTTTCACCTTTATGCACTCCAACCTTCGACAGAACGGATGTCGGAGATTGAATTGTTTGTCAAGAAGATACTCAGATACCTACCCTGTAAACTAGCCAAATGTTCCTTTCTTTATCTATACCTACTAATGAAATAAACAATTCTAGAAACAAAATGAAAGAAACTTGGAAAATAATAACGTGAAAGGTTAGACAACAGGTGCCAGTTCAGAAATTTGCTTGCAATTCGGAATAAAAGCGGTAATTACTACCTACCTACCTAGGTACTTTGTTTGCTAAAATTTTCGCGAAAGCTGGCGCTGCTATGATTGCAAATGCGTTCGGTAATGATAAAATCGAAAACGATTACCAATGTAATCAGACAAATTAATAGTGTATTTGTACCATAATCATCCGAAAATGATATTATGAAAATAATTGTCTCTATGAAAAACAAAACTAGTTCTAGTACAGATGAAATTTCCCCAGTACTTTTCAAAACTATTTGTGAACTTGTTTCATCTCCCCTCACACATATCAACAATCAATTTCTCACTGCCGTAAGGAAAGTTTACGAATTTAATGAAAGTAGCTATTGTATTCTCATCATTTTTTAAAAAAGGCAATCCTCTCATGATGGATAACAAAAGTTAAATTTCCTTATTGTCTCAAAAATACTCGACAGAGCTTTTATGATAAATACCTAGGTACCTAGGTATATTAATTTACTTCTCAGAAAAGTATTGGATTTCTCCTCCCCCAACACGGTTTTCGCAAGAACAAATATGTGGAAAGAGCTTCAAATCATCTCCTTAATTTTGTGTATTCTGAACTTGATCAGAATAAATTTGTCGACTCAATTATGTTTGATCTGTCATAAGCATTCGACAGTATAGATTTGGCTGTTGTGAAAGATACACTTTATTACTTGATGAGCAATAGAGGAAGTGTTCTTATTTTAATTCTACTGGATTGTGATTTCTTGACAAAATACCTTTTTCAATTTTTAATCTAAACATAAATATACGGAACGAACTCGTTCATAAAAACAGGTCTGGGAGCGCGCCGGTCTCCCTCAGTCAGGTAGGCGTCGCCCTAGCAACCGATCAAAAAGGTTGATCTGCGTCTGTCGCATTCACGAATTTAGGTACCCTTTTTCAATCGCCAACTGCGGCATTGCCACTGTTAGTAAATAGTCTTTGTGTTCCCGACAGGTCGACAGGAAGTGGATTGGATACAATCTAGCAGCAAAAATGTAGCAGCTCTTTTTCCGGAAATACCCGAACGGTCATTGGCGTAGAAAAGGGTATATACTTTTTTAGGTACCTGCAGTAAAGAATAATTGCATTTCAGTTGCTTACCACCTTGAAATTGAATCCGAGAGTGAACTGAATTTAAAAAATTTGAGACAAAGACCATGTATTCTGTATACTCACTAAAGAACATGATGATAAAAAATAATACGCAGATAAAAACAATAATTAGAAAATAAAAAATAGGACGGATCCTAAAGGTTTGTACGGGTAAGAGACGATTATTATCATCTGCAGTGACACTCTGCATGATGAAATGAACCAGTAATAATTGCAACTCTACTAGAGCAAGCGATAGAATCAAGCAACGATCATGAAAATTGACACATGTAACAAAAAAATCACAATCGCTCTAGAACAGCAGTCTAAGTCGGCCATTGCTCGAAGTCGTGCATTTTAAAAACAAATCTGGATAGGTATGCTTCATTGGGATGAAAAAGAAAAGCCAACATAAAATTGATACCGACTGTTTCAATTGAATAGTTGACCAAACCTTATCAATTACAATATCTTCGGCCCCGCCTAAGGGGGTCAAATCGATTATCAAAAAACTAAAAAATTGATTTAAAAATGAAGGAGACGAAAAGCCAGCTCGAAATTAATAAAGATTATTTCGGTCAGATAGATGAACGATCCATATCAAGGAAAATCTCTTCGGCCCCGTCTAAGGGGGTCAAATAACTGATAAAAGAACTGAAAAATCGATTTAAATATGAAGAAGACAGAAAGCCAGCTTGAAATTGATACCAATTGTTTCAATCAGATAGTTGAACAATCCATAACAAGGAAAATCTCTTCGGCCCCGTCTAAGGGGGTCAAATCGATTATCAAAGAACTAAAAAATTGATTTAAAAACGAAGAAGACGAAAAGCCAGCTCGAAATTAATACAGATTACTTCGGTCAGATAGTTGAAAGATCCATATATTAAGGAAAATCTCTTCGGCCCCGTCTAAGGGGCTCAAATATCTGATGAAAGAACTAAAACATTTAAACATGAAGGAGACGAAAAGCCAGCTTGAAGTTGATACATATTGTTTCAAACCGATATTCGAAAAATCCGTATTGAGGAAAATCATTTCGGCGTCCTCTCAAAATTGAAGAATTCATTTGATACACGCGGAGTCGAAATTTCCTTGCTGGATGTTTCCATACTTCATTGTCAATTATGTCATTTCAAACTTCATTTGTCAAGCGGTGTTACATCAATCACTGTTTGATATATTTTATATTTCCCAAAGAGTCGTACACGCTCTTATTTTAATATTTTTGTAAAGATTTTTATGAAAATGACAGTATTATTTGATAATCGATTTGACCCCCTTAGATGGGGCCGAAGAGATTTTCCTTGATATGGATCGTTCATCTATCTGACCGAAATAATCTGTATTAATTTCGAGCTGGCTTTTCGTCTCCTTCATTTTTAAATCAATTTTTTAGTTTTTTGATAATCGATTTGACCCCCTTAGACGGGGCCGAAGATATTGTAATTGATAAGGTTTGGTCAACTATTCAATTGAAACAGTCGGTATCAATTTTATGTTGGCTTTTCGTTTTCATCCCAATGAAGCATATCCAGATTTGTTTTTAAAATGCACGACTTCGATCAATGGCCGACATAGACTGCTGTTCTAGAGCGATTGTAATTTTTTTGTTACAGGTGTCAATTTTCATGATCGTTGTTTGATTCTATCGCTTGCTCTAGTAGAGTTGCAATTATTACTGGTTCATTTCATCATGCAGAGTGTCACTGCAGATGATAATAATCGTCTCTTACCCGTACAAACCTTAAGGATCCGTCCTATTTTATAATATCTGCTTATTTTTTTTTTATCTGCGTATTATTTTTTGTCATCATGTTCTTTAGTGAATATACAAAATACATGGTCTTTGTCTCAAATTTTTTAAATTCAGTTCACTCTCGGATTCAATTTCAAGGTGGTAAGCAACTGAAATGCATTAATTTTTCACTGCAGATACCTAAAATAAGTATATACCCTTTTCTACGCCAATGACCGTTCGGGTATTTCCGGAAAAAAAGCTGCTACATTTTTGCTGCTAACTTCACATCGGTCGTGAAGATGTGCAGTAACTCGTCTAGCAAACACAATGTTCCGTTAGGAGTTTATCAGGGATCAGCAATAGGTCCACAATTTTTTCTATTATACGTGAATGACTTGCCCTGTCATATTAGTAGTGGCAGAGTTGTCAGTTTCGCTGATGACTCCACTACTATTAGTATGTCGGGAAAGACCACCGAGGAAAAAGTTCTCATCACATGGAAGAGATGGACATTTGGTTCGAAAAATCGACTTATTTTAAGTACTGGAAAAACGGAGTACCTACATATACATTTATTCTAGATCCAAGCCGCAGAACCTAGTTACACCGAATGTACGGTTTTCCAAATATGTGAGGCTTCTTGGAACCCATCTAGATTCTCGGCATCTTGGGGAGCAGCATGAGACTGGAAAAGAGTCTTTTGTGCTCAAAAGTGTTAATTTTCATCTTAGATTATAGGCAAAGTTGCAGTAATTGTTTCACCGTGAATACAATTTTGACTTTTCCATGTATGTATTTACATTTTGAAATGTGTCAAGAGTGTTCAGGAGAAATTTGATAAAAAGATTAGATTACAGAAACAATAAATTGACTGTACCAACCCGTCATAGGTACATCATTATAAGAAAAATTACCACACAATGCGGCAATTACTCCTGTGTATTCACTATCGAAATCATTACAAATGCTGAAAACTTTCGAAGTTTTCAAAAATGAGCTAAAGCGGTACTTGGTGGCGGAAGGATTTTATAGTGTGAGAGATTCCTTTTCTATGTGGTCTGCATGGATTGTTTTTTCCTAGACTGAACAAGATAAATACTAATTTCTACTATGGATGCTGAAGGTAGTGGTAGTGAAATTTGCCTTGTCAAATATTCATTGAATTCATTGAAAAGAGCAGATATGAAGTATAATACACCTATATAGTTACAAAAAATGAGTATAGACATCAAGAAAAAACCCAATGCGACTCGATAAACTGCTTGTATACCATTCGAGGTGAGATGACCTTGGCAAGGTCAAATGACCCCAGCAGCAAGTTGAATATTATAATTCATCATTGGAATTAAGCTATTGGCGTTTTCTTTTACCTGAGCACAATAAAAAGTGGACCTATTCTGAACTTTGTATTTCTTCGACTAAAATATATCGATCGTACATATTCCTTATATTCTGTGAAGTAAGTTGTCACTCATTGATGAGTAAAGGTGGATTCATGCAAGCCCACTTAACTTGTATTTATTTCAACTTAGGATCTCAACAAGTTCGATGTTCGAAATCAAACGTAAATACCTACCTATTCATGCATTATATCTAGTAACTTATCGATTTTTTTTCTGCAAACGCTTCAGAAAGTTGTCATCTTTCAAAATCAGTCACGCATATCTTCCCTATTCAAATTTAGGAGTTGTCACATGAATGCCTTTCTTATAAAAATGGCTTTCTGAGATAAGTTAAGCAAAATACACGTTTAGGTGGCTTGCATGTATTCATTCGCCTTAATTATACAAACAGGCATATTTGAAAAAAACCTATCAAATTCTATCAACTGGCCGTGTATTTTGATAGTTATGATATCAAACACTACACTCATCCTTGTCAGTAGCACACTTTCTAATTCTTCGATCCTCACACATAAGGTTTATTCTGGTTTGCCTTCCGGATTCCGGACTGTTTCGCGAAGAGCAGTCAGAGAATAGTTGGTTACTCAACATAGCCTCCCATGAATATTCGCCCTCTACAACTGACTTACTGATTTTGGACAATCATGAACAGTAAATAATAAAGCCCAGAACAACCCTTGAAACTTATAAATATAATACAAGTGGGGCAGTTGTATTATGAAATAATCGATTCCGGTCCTGTTCCCGTCAGTTTAGCGTTCAATATTGATTATTGGAATATCGAAACTTCGGTGGACATCGGACTAGCTCGTGTTTGGATCTGATTTGTCTCTTACGATCACATGTTGAAAGTACAATCGAGGTGATGGGTCAAAATGAATCTAAAGCAGTCGAACAGTTATAGTTTGGCAGGTTTCAAATTATTTCATTCTCAATCAACAGTCAACTCTTCGAAAAAGAGAAAATGTCAAAATCCGTTCTAATTATATTTCCATTGTGCTTGATAATCATTAAGGTGATGATAATATGTATGCATTCATCAATTCGGATCCTATTTCTCATTCGGTACTGCACACAAATGGAAGTTTTATCTGCGGCTTCACACTATCCATTAACATTATTATAGCGTCAATATCGCACTTGTTACTAGCTCACTAACACAACTATTAGCACCACTGAATGGAAAACGAAGTGAAATATAGATAACGAGACTTCTCAAAATCAAGATGCACAATAAGGCAATTCGAATTCAGCTGGAAGCGGAACTCTTATCTTTCAGAAATGAAATAAATTGATATCAAATCATATTATGACGTTACTAATGTCGACAGGCAGAGTCTTGGGCGACGTAATTGAGACAATAACATTGAATTGTAAAAGTTTCGCCATGAAATTCTAAACAATATCGCATCGATTCCAACATCAGGGTTTCTAGACATCTTAAGGATGCCTAATCAGTAATTAGTGTAAATTTGTGTGAAAGATAAACAACGTGTCCTTGATCTTCAAATAATGCTAAACTATAACCGCATGAACAAATCTAACGGTTTCGATAATTTGAAACTATTGAATATTACAGTAGGTACATAATTCTGAATGAAAAATCAGGCGTTTCATTTTTCTTTCATTCATGAATAATACTGAATCTGTTCTGTCCGGATCTCCATATATGCATATATCATATGCCGAATTTTATTTTAATCGAAATATTTGCGGAAATTGTTCAAAACTGAACTGATGAGTCGAGCACTTAATATTCCAATTTCTCTTTAAACTCTAGAAGTACTAACGGTCCTCAAATCCTTCAATATATGAATACCCCTCTTCTCCTTTACCGACATCCCCTCCACTTTTCTTCACGGTCCCCAAATGACGTATCTTATACGCTTTTCAATTTCTCACTTTGTGGTCCTCGAAACCAGCACCTGAGTTATATATATATATATATATATATATATATATATATATATATATATATAAACATATAAACGATAGATGTATTAGTGTCTGTGGGTTCGAATCCCGCTCGAAGAAGTTTATTTTCCTCAAATTCTTATGATTTGTCTGAATGCCGTTATAATTTATTTATATAATTTCCATTATATATATATATATATATGTATATATATATATATATATATACATATATATATATACATATACATATATATATATATATATATATATATATACATATATATATATATATACATATACATATATATATATATATATATATATATATATATATATATATATATATATATATATATATATTTCACCTGTTATACCAATAAAGCCTTTTTTTACATTACTTGGTTCATTACCGAAATTCAGACAGTTTCTGCTAGAAACAAAGTATATATTGCACATTCCTCAAAAAAATACGAAATTTCGAAAAAAACATGTCAAACGCTCTTCGAATACAAAATCTAAAAACATATTTCAAACATTTTTCAAATGAAAACAAAAATATCCTTGAAAAAATATCCGAAACAGTCTTCGAATAAATACAAAATCTCCTTGAAACGAAATAACCCAAAAATTCTTCAAATAGATGAAAAATCTCCTCGAAAAAAAATATCTCAAACATTCTTCAAATGAATACAAAATCTTAAAACAAAATATCTCAAATATTCTTCAAGTGAATACAAAATTTGAGAACAAAATATATTTCAATCGGTCTTCAAATAAATACAAAAATCCTTTAGTCTGAGAAAAGTTATTCATTACAAGAACAACCCAGAAAAACTAATCCTTGTATCGATCAGGCAAAGATGTTTTCATGATAGCCCCGTATTGCCAAGGCACACTACCAAAATTCCTATCAAAATATTGCTTTAGTTTGTTCCTATAAACATAAATACAATAAATGCACTTGGTGCATTATTTCCCCTAATGTACCCACGCTTCTTATATTATTTTCGTCTTTCCTACAACTTTCTGGCATCACTGTCCAATCGGAATTGCCTGTATCTATATGCTCAGTGGGGCAATATTTTCTCTCCGATATGGGAATGTCTTCTTCAGTTTGCTGTGTAAAACAACAGTGGAAAGAAATATGTTTTCACAAGTAGTGACATCTGCTATTATTGGTTTCCCGAGAACACGCCACCTCTGAGCCAAAATACCAAAAGTATTTTCAATAGTCCGCATTGCTCTTGATAATCTGTAATTGAAAATCTCCATTTCCTCATCGCACTTCTTTCTTGGCTAAGATCTCATGTTTATCGAGAGGAAAATCAGCATCAGCAATAACAAAATTTGGCAAGGTGATATTTGTCGTTTTGGGTAATTGACGACGTGGTGGAATATCTAGCAGTTCATTAAGTAATGCACTTCCGAAACCAGATTCTTGATTGATCAATTGCCGTGATTGTATAAGAAGTATCACAACTAGCCATCAATACTAGTGGATACATGTTCTGGGTTTGTCCTGTTTGTGTCCCGAATGAATAAATAAATAAATACAATAATATGTTTAAACGATGAGATTGGAACCTTTGGTGTAAGAGTTGAAACTTTTCCTAGAGATCAATTACCCTAAAACCAAACTGATATTTTTTGCACTCGACGTGCGTTTTGCTAACAACGAAAATTGATACTGCCAATACTTTCAATTTTCTCCTCCTGAAGATGCTAACCTTGTTAGCGAAACGCGCGTCGAGTGCAAAGAATATCAGTTTGGTGTTAGGGTAATTGATCTCTAGGAAAAGTTTCAACAATACTAGGATGTTTTTCATAATCGTAGAAATCTGATTCCCCATTGTATGGTGCCTGGATGCTTATGTGTTTTCCATCCACCGCACCAATACAGTTTGGAATGTTCCATCTTCTATAAAACCCATCCGGAATTCGGAGCCAAATTCCTTTGGTTGGAGGTTCGAGATGAATAGGTGACAGTACATCCCAAAGAAATTCAGTGGTTTCATGGATTATGGTACATACTGTCGAGTGACCAATCATGTGTTCCCAAGCAATTCCTTGCATTGAGCAGCCCTCGGCCAAGTAACTGAAAATAATATCTTATTATTTGAATATTCCACTCATATGAGTAACTTCACACTCACCGTAGTGTTATAATTGGACGTGATGCTGGTGAAAGAGACGTTTTGTATCATCTTTCTGTATGTGAGGTTTGAAAGAGGTTTGAAGAATTGGTCCCAGTTCATTCTGCAGCATTCGAAGAAACTTTCATGGTCTCTTCCCAACATATCCTGTAGTATATTGTTGAACATTGCTTTGATTTGGCGATTCCAATTTATTGGTCGAAGTGCATATCACCTTTTGTTTTTCCTCAACCATGCAACAGTTGTTTTCAACATGGTCAACATAATATCAGTTAGAAACTCTTGTTTTCCCATCATTTTCAGATGTGATCAAATAGAAAATAGGTTGAGTATGAGCTTGCCAGATGTCACGTCAGAGCGACTGCGTGATATCGGCCAATTAGGAAAGCTTTTCTCACGATATGACAGTTCTTGGGATTGCTGCATGAATAGTGACTTTTTTGTTACAAATTAAGACTTACGATTTCCGAGTTCCGATTTGCGACTTCCGAGCTACGATTGCTGCATGAATCCACCATAGGAAAATCCGTCCCAATGATCGCTCTGTCAACATCGTCTATAATGAACAACCAATCGAATGTTCTCCTAGGATCTTATGTCACGAAAACAAGCTTCTGACCATAGGTAGAAATTTTCGAGCCTTTTGCAGCATATGAAGGTTTCGAAAATAGTTGTAGATTATTGTTTTTTCTAGGGATAATGGATACATCCGAGCTGGTATCGATTAGGTATTGAATTTTAGTAAGTGTATTTTTCTGAACTAGATCACAACTTTACTGTCTGAATCATTGGTGTCATCAATACCCAGCCTTGCCGTTTAACTGTTGGGAGCATTGTTTGAAGTTACGGCATTGAGTGCATCTAGTAGCAAGATACTTGAATCTTCTATGATAATAACAAATGATTTCCTCTCTTCTTTGTGAATTAGATCTGGACCTGGAACGCCATGGAGTTCTATTATGACTTCTAGATCTGAGGCCTAAGGATTGGGACAGCATTTCGATCAGTGTTTTCAATTTACTTTCCGTAGATGATTTCACCACACTAACTTGTTCAGATACATTACTACTTTTGACCATGCCATCAGCCATATTGACGAGTTATTCTTCATTCAATTTATACAGAAATGCTATTATCACATGTTCTACAGTAGACAGTTACTTTTTCAACCAGGAAATCAAAATGAATTTCTTGGATATTGCCCAGAAGCAAGCTCGAGCTTTTGCCTGAACAAATGGCTGGGTTCTCACTCTCACACTCTCCACATAATTTGGTCATCTTTTCCTCATCGGAAATTCAATAAACTAGTATCAACTGTTTCTTCAGTATTTGGTAGGAGTTGACATTTTCGTGAAGTGTGGAAAGGTTAAAATTTTCTTTAACTACTGAACAGTCCAACCTGGAAATAACTTTGACCAATTTAATTGCATCTCTATTCCATAATTTTTTAGTTCCTTCGAGTTTTCATTCGCTTGCAAACTAACTCCCAACTGTTCACTTCATAATATAATTCTTCATTTAACATTGATTTAAGATATTGGATATATAATATCGTCAACTTCAAAATTGTAATTACTTCAATATGCTCGAACCTTTCGTAGTCGGAAGTTTAAGGATTGAAAGGCTCTAGACACTTAGTATGAACATTATAATGCAAACTTCGGATCACAGTTAGTTATATCTTCCTTATTTTTCATTGTACAGAACAAAGGAAAAAAACAATCAATATTCATCTTGATGATTGATGAATCAATATCCATTCTGGTGGGAGTGGCTGGGTCTAATGGCTTACTTTTATTGAAAGATATGAGTGGCCATCGTATTCGCATCATGACTCCTTATGAAATCAACTTGTGTCTTCGCGCATTTCGAATGTCTCCTTGAGTACCACGAAAATATTCTATTATTTTCCTCGAATAATGCATCGGTGTTTCCTTATTCAACGTTCAAGCCATAACCCCCTTAACTTCAAACCCACAGTATTAATAGGTACATTAGTTTGTGGTTTCGTCTTCATTTTTATCAATACAATTTTTCCGATGTGACACGAAGCTTTCGAGTTATTCGCCAAGAATCTTCCAAAATAATGTAATTTCAAAAAAAAACTGTTGTTTTCTTTTTTCGCATGTCGGCAAAATACGTCAACTCGAGGCCTACTTACCTTTCTTATATGTAGACTGGCCGTGAGAATTGTTTTTATCCATCTCAACTTCTCAACGAAACGAAATATCGTAGTCGAAAGAAATATATGTTAGTGAAAAATGACGTTACTTGTCCCCGACTTCTTTTTTACAAATATAAAGGGAAAACGATACTAAATTTTTCTGATCCGAACTAGCCCATAAAAAACGTAGATGAATAAATGTGAAGAAATGGCAGGTGAGCAAAAAAACAACAACAAGGAGGACAATACCCATAATCATCATTCACCACCTAATAACAATGCCAATTATTATGACTTGCTTCGACCTCTAACAAAGATCGATAAATTCAATCATCTTTCGCTGCACTACAAAATGCGTCGAAAGATGGAGTGTTGTTTTCGCAATACTTATCGCTCATAATACTTCCTTTGCCGAATGTCTAATCAATTATTCACATGAAATGTCCCTGAAAAAACGCCAACAATAGTGGAACTCGACAACAAAACCACAAACGTGAAATATTTCATACTCCCTGCCACTCAAACAGCTACCTAACAGACGGGCGCCCCTTTTCACTATAATGAAAGTTTCGAGAGATTTTTAAGGGGCTATTTTCCATACTGCAACCACTTATGAAGCTATTGTGCAGGTTTTGAATGAGTTTCGAGTCGCCATACAGAGTATATGAATATCCCTCCACTACGCTGAAAACACGACTGAATAGAACTGAAAATTTTCATTCTCGCAAAAGGACGAGTCACTTTCAGGACAATAGTTCAGTAAATTAGGAAAATACTGATGGTCATCAAAAACGAATTCAAATTCCTCAAGTGAACTCGGTAGAGGATTACTTGTGATTACCAAAATAGAGGTTATTTCGACTGGAGATTGGAATTTTGCATTTGTTGTATTGATCCATACTCATATTGCAATTGTACTTTTGTGTTGCTCTATGTAATCATGCAAGTACTGACATTACACTGAATTCTCAAAATATTGGGAAAGCAACTGTCAGTAACCAATTGAACAAGTTCGACTCCAAGGTATAGTGAAACGTGCTTTCCGACGTTTCGCATTCGTTGTGGAACTCCATGCAATTATATCGAGTCAAGATGTCGGTGTGTTCCAAATTCAGAATAGCAGGGGCATCATTCCATCGAATACCTCTATGATCAGTACAACCTTCAAACAATTCTTGATGTGGACGCGTAGCTTGCGTACTGCTCTCAAAAAGGCCCAGAACTTCAATATTGGTCTGGATATGCCTTTAGGTGTTTCCAGGCTTTCAAGTCGTGTGTTCTGAACTGCTCATATCGAAGTTTTGTTGATGTTGGGACTCTCTTTTTTGCGCTTGGAGAAAACTTCTACCGCAAACAAGAGAGTCTCAACATATATAGCACATGGATACCAACAGTTCAGAATACACCAACGCTGGAGGTGTCAGGAATAATATTCGACTTCGACCCCAAGTTCATCAATAAGTACGGACTTATCATCCGAACCAGACTCAATCACCTAACACTTAACCATTGCGGCATCACCTGCGAGAAAGTCTGCTGTATATGCAGAGCAGAAAAAGTAGGTTCATAATGCAATGTTCTACAGAATGATTTTTTTTCAAATATGTTCAGGGTTGTCCCCTGAATGTAAATTCAAGTTTAAAAACACGTTTTATCTAATATATTATATACTTACAATATAAAGTAATATAGTAAACTTACGCCAACTTGGATTTACATTCAGGAGATACCCTTGAACATATTCGAAAAAAAATCCGTTCTTCTGCTATATAGAAAAACTTCAAAAACAGTACAGGGAAAAGAAATCACTACCTCACATGCTATTCGTGTTCTTGGATGCATCGAATTCTGGTTGGGAGTTGTCAATAACATTGCATACCAATATCCTTCCAAATGAGCAAAGTTTCGAAAGAAAGGCATGAACCGCTTTCTTTTGCTACATAGAAAAACTGTACAAACGGTACCGACAAAAATAATGATCAAATCCATCTGATTCACATTTTATTCGTGTTCGTGAATGACGTGAATATGCATCGAATTTGGGTTGAGAAATGAACTTTGTAGCTATAGCAATGTCCTCTTGAATGAGCAAAGTTTTGAAAGAACGGCACAAACCGCTTTAATTTGCTAGAAAAACTACCCAAACAGTCCAGAGAAGTTATGCCCATATTGATCTGACTCACATGCAATTCGTGTTCGTATTTCTGCATCAAATTTGTGATTTGGAAAAGTCATGAATATCGTATAGCAATGCCTTCCTGAACGAACAAAGTTTCAAAAGAACGGCATAAAACGCTTTCTCTTGCTATATAAAAAAAACTTCACGATCAATCCTCTATCTTTCTGGATCCGACAACGATGTATCCAATGTCAACTTTTCAATCTCCCTCAATTTCCTCTTTTTTTAATTATATTTCCATCCATATTTTCGGTGTTCTCCCGATGATTTTTTTCAAGATGTGTTCATCAGCGCTCTCAAAAACGTGATGAGGTGTCCAAGGCAAGGTGAATGAGCGATTAAATAAAACTTTTTATAGGTTTTTTGTTACGCACGGGGTCCCTGCCGGCTATGGTACCATTATCACCAGATCTCAGAAACGAAGAGTCGTAGCAGCAGCGGACTTTTTTGCGGCCTATTGGGGCATGGTATGGTTGCCGGAAATGCTTCTTAACTGGAGTGCGCTCTCATCTCACTCTCTTCCTAGGTCTCCATCTCACTCTTTCTCTTTTTCTCTTTCTCTCTCTATTGCATAATCGTTTTCTCATTCCAATATATTCATGTTCTATTATGAATATCTACTGCTTTCAATTGAGTTTAGTTAGTCAAGTCAGTTCTGACGTATTTTTTAAATGGTTTTGTTATTTCGGTTCTCCTTAAACCAGCTGTCAACAGTCACATGTCTAAACTTGTGCGAGCAATGGATCAACGATACCTCACCTTTTATTGTGTTAATCTTATGCAGAACAGTGATCCAGCAGGAAATCTAATCCCGGCCTTCCGCTTGATAGGCTGACGTGCTAACATCTAGATTACCGAGGAAATATTTATATTTGAAATTGAGATGATGACTAAAAAAAATCGTAAAGTATTTCACTTATTTGGACACTTACATCGCACCTCTTTCCAGAAGCAATATTTTCTTGTGCACCCACAGTTACCTCGACACGCAGTAGCGCACAGCCAGTGGTTGTTTTTCTTTGCGGTAATTGGGAGGATGCGCCAGTTGAATTTCTATCTTACACCATGGGAGCTTAGTTTTCAGTCCGAATCTCCAGGTGATGGAAGCTCTTGCATCGGCTCCATAGCCTGACAAAAAAACTCAACTGTTGGTGGGGCGTTGTCCATTAGTTCGTTGTTTTCAGAAAAGAAGTGCTTGCGGCAATCCACGATTCATGAAGACAAGTCTGATCTGAAATTACATAGATACAAACAATATAATAACATTTATCATATTTGCATCGTCTAGCATATTTTTTTATCTTCTCTTCTTGCCTTCAGGAATACTCACACTCTGCATATCACTTAAACAAAATTATAGAAAACAGGTAACTTTTTTCAGTTCTATCCTCTTGCATGCCCACAAATGCATCCAATGCTCGTGAAATTTTTTCAAGGCCCCATATGCAGTGTCAGAATCGAAAAAATTAACCCGCTCTTTTCAATCTTTCAGTTCAAGTTCAAGTTGAATTATATTCTATTAATATTATTTTATTCTATTATTATATTCTAATAACATATTATGTATGTAAACGTAATGAGTTAAGTAAAGCTGGATGTTAATGGGCCTAATTGATAAACATTTCCAAAACATATTTCATTTGTTCTGACAGTTGAAAAAAACAGCGAAGAATTCTTTCTGGTCAACCAGTCTGCAAATAACCTGACTTAGGACAAAAGCAACTTATGGCCCGAAAATAGCACAAAAAAATAGTATTTTAGTAACTCGATCGAGTTAATGTTAATTTTTGCCGAAGTTTCAATTTTATACACAACAATCCGAAATAATATTTTGAAATCAACATGAACAGATAGCACACTTAATCCTAGGAATATTCTTAAAATTTACTGATAAAATGTTCTGAGGTTAATCAAAAAATATATGCTGGAAATATACCAGATCAATCTTGGAATGCACTTGATTCAGAACATTCCTCATAGTGCATCCTGAAAAGAGATTTGTTATTAAATTTTATGAAAATTCTCATTGATTATTCAAGATATATTTCGGCAATATTCTTGGAAAAATGAGTGAGAAACTGGTATCATTGCATTTCTGGATGCTCGTGTGAGGTCACAATCATTCAAGAGGTCAGACGTTTTCCAGGGAGAAACCGAGTACCTATTTATTTTCTTTATCCTTTAGGTACCTAGAGGGTGTGTAATATAGTGTCAGGGTTAGCTTGTTTCATAATACCACTTTGGGTTTCTGAGACTCGTGAGTTTCAGATGAGTGAAGAATTGGTCGGAAAGGGACCAATTCTAATTTCCAATGGGCCGTTATCCAACCTGAAAGTAAGTTGGAAATAAACATATTTTTGCGTGATTGTGAATAAATGACCTTGGCCCTCATCATAACGCATGAAGTCGTTTCTCCTATGAAATGAACTACATTGTTTGATTTTCCTTCCCATTTCCTGCCCTTCCCGAATCCTCCGCCGCTTGGCAACATCGGAGGGTATTCCTCCACAATCTGGGAGCGTGTAGTGTGCCGTGCATATTCTCTCGTCGTAAGTCGTAACTCGCATGCATAGTTACCGGTCGTCGTGCAGCATGCAGTGCGTCTGGCGGAAAGGTCTACGAGCTCGGTGCACGGCATAAACAAAACACTGCCGGTGCGCTCTTTTCAAACGGCGGGCGCGATCGCGGCGCGAAGTTTACCTTTGAAGCGGCGAAAAACAGACGTGCACATGTTGGACATGTGGAGCGAGTTCGGATTTACCGTGTGTGAGTACTAATTGGATGATTTTAAAGATATTTTCTTGTTTTGGTTTCGGTGTTAATCGAGTGATTCATAGGGTGCTTTTTTGCTCTGCAGCAGTGGATTCACCTCGTTGGAAGCTGATCAACTGCAGAGGTACGTGTTCTAAATATGTGTTTTTTTGAAAGCGCAATTTTTTTTAGAACAATTAGAAAGACCAGTATTGAATCAATGCGGAGGAGTAGGTGCAAAAACTATCACTTATCATAATTCCAGAAGATATTGACACCCGGCGTACTCTCATTAGCTGGCATGTCCCTACTGGATAAAACACCATTGGAATTCATAGGTCTATATTACAGATGATGATTTCGATCAGATGTAACGTACCCAAAAATCCATCTTTCCGTTGTCAAAATAAATCTACAAAAGACTCCTGAAGAAATGAAGCTGGAAACTTTTTTCTATTCTCTCAAAACTAAGTGTGAATTCACACAGCCTCAATTATAAAATGACAAGTAAAGCAAAGTTGGATGCTGATTGGCCAAGAATATTTCATACACCAATCAGGCTCCAGGTTCCCTTTATTTGATATTTGTTTCTTGATAATTAAGAAGGCTTGAGTGAATCCACACCAAGTATTTCTTATAGAAAAACTTGCGGGGTGACTCGTCAAAATTTCTTTGCCATTAGCATGCAAATTAAAGTCGATTTATGTAAGAAGTAGCCATTGACAATTGATAACTATTATCGAGTGGAAAGTGATGAAAAAGAAGGCATTCATGCATCAAAATTCAACAATGATCGAAGCTTGCGGAAGAGGGTTGACCTGTTGACCTTAACCTTTCTACTAGCATTTTTTATTTTATATTCCCCAGCTCCGTTTTGGAGAGTTGATGATTGTTATGCAAAATGAAATATCATTGTTCTCCTGAGAAGTTCCAACAGATTGCATCCCCAATGTCGATTTCAACAAGCAGAGAAAAACAATCCCGAAAAATAAATGATTTGAAGGAAAATTCAATTATGATCATTCAATCCATAAGGAAGTTGAAAGTGGGCCAAGTCTTGCTTGTTACTTGTCAATTGATAGTTGATAATTTGCGAGAATTTGGTTGCATGAGTCTACAGTAAATTAGGCAGTTCCAATTATCATTGATACTTGTTACTCATTTGTTTTTTATTTCTTGATAATTGAAGCGGCATAAATCCACCTTTATTAAGAGAATCCATTGAAAAAACATGCGTGTTATTTCTAGTCTCCTCGCTAGTCTCGGTTCATAATGAACTGAAAGGTACCTTCAACACGAAATATGAACAAAACTATATCTCTACTCATTTAAATGATTCCCATCCTCATTATTACCCTGTTTATAACCATATATATTTAATATTTGCAACATCCCGAAGGGTGTTTCACTTCCTTAAAATTTGTACACCAAATTTTCCTTTGAGGGAATTCAATTGGATTTCAGAAATTTCGAACGGATTTCTGGATTGCATACGAGATTTCAAGATTTTCTTTAAGATTTCAAGATTTCATTTGGATTTCAAGATTTCATTCGGATTTCGAGAATTATTGTAGGATTTCTGGATTTCATTAGGGATCTCAGGATTTCATTCGGATTTCAAAATTTCTTTCAGAATTCCAAGGCCAATGAATTGCTGCATACAGTTGGCAGTAACTTATTCAAGCATAAGGATGCCAGCCCATCGAAATGACATCGCTTCTTCATTCGTTGACAACCATATGTAACAGAGAGGTGTTATTTGTTTCTTTGTTTCTTACAGTATCACTTGCAATATATTCAGGTATAAAGTGGATATCTAGGTGTATATACCGAGGAGGATTTCTGTAATTCAACATGGATTTCCAAGGTTTTTATGGATTTTGTAGACCGGATTTCTGAAGTGAAACACCCCTCGGGATCTCGCTCGGGATATACAACTTATTATTTTTCTAACAATATAAACACATTTGCTCGCACTTCTGGTATTGTTGAGGTCTCATACTCGGAGGTTTCCGAAGAGGTTTCATTCGTTAGTGAATGAGATATTACCTGTAAATGATTCAACATGCACCTGAATCTTTGATTCATGGAAATAGTTGGGACAATAATCAAGAATATTTGACATGACCGATGGTTATCCCAAAAACATTCGAAACCGAGTTCGAAACTCTCAGAAATTACTTCATTATTGTCAACAGAAAAATTTACCAAGAAATGTCACAGTCTTCACTTTCAAAATGAGAGCTGGGGTGTTATGGAGACTTAGACCTATATATATATATATGAGATGTTTTTTCGGGTTTCATTCCGTGTTCTGTGGTTTCGATCCTCTGAAGAATAATTGTCGCAAGGTTTCGACAAGTCTCATTTGCCATCTTCTAGGTGATGTCTAGAGTTTCGACCTACGAATAATTATCCTTCATAGGATCGAATTGAGTTCGGCCTTGAACATTAATTTGAATTTGTCGATATATTATGTGTTATGTATTATTGGGATATAATTTTATAAACATTAGGGATTCTAGACATTTCTGAATTTATCACTGAAATATGTAAAAAATTAACGAGCTTCTGTGAATTCATCGAATTGCAGCTTCGAGAACCTTCCAGAGATTTCGCAAATGATCCGTATGATTCAAGAAATCTTCACAGATTTCGAGAAGTCTGAAAATTTCGAGAGGCTCTCATAAGCTTTGTGAAATTTGAAGAACTCTCCAAGAAAAACTTCTTGAAGCTTCTGGAACATCCTCGAGAATTCTGATAGGTAATATAATTCAGAATTGTCAGTTTCATCATCGTCATTTCTACGGGTAGTCATTCTGCTATATGTTTTTATATTTATATATATGTATATATATATATATACATATACACTCCGTTCAAAGTCTCCATCCTGAAATATTAGTGAATATGACTACTATCAGGGAAATGAAATTTTGCTGTGAATTGTGGTTGGATGATTCAAAAATTCTACTCACTTTAAAAAAAAATATATTTCCAGAATTCGATATCTGATTGTCTTAAAATGACGGTATACTCAACCATACAGTAACGGAAGAACACGACTCGGAACTCGTACAAAATGTGGAGCGCATAGACATTTTTCGGGAATTACTATTTCTTAAGAAGCGAGTGGAGTTTTTGCGTAAGTGTTGGTCAGAACCCATTCAAACACTATTCACCGCCAAATTTCATTTCCTTGATGGTAGACATTTTCACGAATATTTAGGGTTGGCAACTTGGAACGGAGCCCCCTATTTGAATGTGATCATATGATTTCAGCAGTTTGAGTTCTGCAGTTAAATCTTTGTTCACTTCAGTAGCGTGAAGTTGGTCATATTTCGTTCGACGCAGGCGTTGACGATAATGGAGCAGTAGCATAATAATAACAGAAAAGCGAAAGAAGAACCGGTTAATTTCGTGTCATTAAGCCATTTTCAGGAGTTGATTAGAAGTGGATTGTATGTGTTATAGGTATTCAGATCCCGTTCATCATAAAACGACACTCTGGAATACACGTTTTTCAAGCAACAAAAATTATCTTCATTTTATTCTGGATATGAACCACAATCTGAGGAACTAACAATTGTTATTTTCTCAGATTCAATTTCTCGGTAATTTCGGTGCTGATTAAATATTGCTGAAAAAATCGACTCTTTTATTGAGAATTAAGAATATCAAACAAAGTTCCAGAATTCAAATGAAGGATACATCAGTTATCAACGAATCACTCAGAATATTCAGCAAAATCAACAAAATTTTTTGAATCTCCAACGACAAATTCAAAAGAACCACATGAAAGAAACAACTCCAAAGAAGCTACGTTGGGAATATCATTAGGGTCTTAAAGGCTTGAAGAATACCGGAACACTTGTTTCACAGTATTGTTGCAGTAGTTTGAGAAACTTGTCGAGAAAGATATCTAGATGAAAGATGAAACTGATGTCTCTAGTATGAAGTACACTCTAATAGAAGCATTTGCGAAGGTCATCAAAGAATTATGGTTATGAGTTCAACTACACGGTGCTGTAAATACCATCCTCTTGTAAAATCAAATCGGAAGAGTCTTACCTCACTTCATTGGTAACGTTCAACACGACTCTCATGAATTCTTGTGACATCTACTGGAACTGCTACATAAAGAACTCAATCGTGTTACAGAAAAACCCAAACCATTTCTGTAAAAAATCAATGAAAAAATCAAGTGGCAACCACCGAGGAAGTCGTAGTCGAGTTACCTGAAGATGGACAACTCCATAATAGTGAATTACCGAGTGAATAACTTTGTTGGGCAACTGAACCCTACATAAAATGGTATCATTGTGGTCAGTGTTCAGCTCGGTGTTCAGTGATATCCTTGGTGATATCAACCCAATTTGAGACCTTTCAATTCTCCAAATTACTGAGCAACTCCGTTTATATTATTCCACACAAGAAAAAACTCTTGATCGAGATGAGAAAACAAGATGTTCCAATATGGAAGAAAGACCAAAGTACACCAAATCAATGTTATTTAATGTTGCCTAAAATTATGCTTATTCATCTAAAACGATTCTCCTTGACAAAAAGGCTGGAAGAAAAATTAATCACCACAGCACCCCCCAATTACAACTAGACTACATCTAGCGGCCACTACACGGCTCACTATCGACATCCTCATACAGGAACATGGCAAGAGTTTAACGATTCCTACGTGTCACCCATATATTCGAAATCTCCGATTAGTGACAAAGCATATGTTCTATTTTACGAACAGAAAACCATCAAGTCAAACCCTGTTTTTTTTTCATATTCCCCTTTTGCTGAGCACTGACGGTTGCGCCCAGAAGGTAGAGACTTGTGGGTGCCGAAGCGCTCTGGGGCGTCTTACCGGTTTTCACGGTAGAGCATTTGCTATTCAAACTGTAGGGAAACCAAAAAAACTCACAGTGCTACCAGATGATTCTTTTTGAATAATATGATACATTATTTCATTAAATTTTTCGATATTTTCTCGTAAACTGATCAAGAGAAGAATTCATACAAAAAATAATTACGAGCGTAAGTAATATACAAACAACCACGATGTTTTTTCAGTAACCCTTCCTCGAATTACCATCTAAAATTCTACCCTGACTTTACACAATAATCACAGCTCCATTCGCAGTTATTCCCAACTCTTTCATAATATCGAAATATATTTCAATTTCTTCTACAAGAAATAGGCATGCACATGTTGGACATGTGGGGTGAACGCATCTGAATTTATATTTGGCGAGGACGACTAATTGGATGATTTACAGATATTTTCTTGTTTTGTCTTCGGTTTTAAACTCGGTTTTCTGTGAGTGTCGAAGGTGTTGCTTTGATTTATGGATTCGCCTCGTTGGACGTTGATTAGCTGCGAGATTAGCTGTTATACTTCATGCTCCAAATGTGTTTCGCAATATGGAAAAAAGTTTTTCCAATGGAATATTGCCTTGACGAATATTCTGGTTTTCATGTATTCACTCACGATTATTTCTTCAATATTGTTGTCTCAGTCCAGAAAACGAGCCAGAAAATGAAGCTGAAATAATGGTAAAACCTCGCAATTTTTCCGTCCAGCACCGATTTGTACAAAAATTTGAGATTAGGCTCATTCCCCCCTCTAGTTCATTTTCTATATCGTACCGTTGTACGCTTTTTGTTTTTTAGGGGTGAAAACTATCCCTTGATGTCAAAAGTTATAAAATAACATTAAAAACCTAAATATGGGTAAAAATATTTGAATAATGATTGTTTCATGCAATTCCATTATGTTTCAACCCACCCTTGTTGAAAACTACCCTTGAAAACATTGAAATTTTTGTAATATCTTCGAACTTTAGAATACAGTGGTGAGAAATCAACGAAATATACACGCATACACGTAAGCAGATGTTTCTTCTGCTCTGTCTCCCAATATGAATGGAAAAAGTGGGACATATAACGTATAACGGCTGAATATACCGGTTATGTAGATTACTACGCTCCGAAGCGGGTAATTCGAATTTTTCAAAAAAAAAAGATTTTTAAAACATAGCTCCTTCATTTCAGGTGATAGAAAACTTTTGTAGGGCTTTTCAAGAGCTATAAGACTTGGTGATCGAATTACAAAAGGTCCCTTAATTTTCAAATGGGGAGAGTTTAAAGCGCTTGAATAAGGTGATGTTCGATCGTAAATGTACGTGTTAAACGGCTATATCTCGCCAAATATTCACTGTACAAAAAATCTGCATACAGGTAATTTTTTGTCATTGAAAAAGCTACAATTTAGTGCGTCTTCGTTTTTTTCGTATCTTTAGTATTTTGGGAGATATTTTTGAGAAAAGGGTTAAAAACACAAAATTTAAAAAAAAAAATTCTCTTTAAACTCCAATTTTTCCAAAATTAGGCATTTCAAATTGGTCAAACTTCGTGGGTGTATTAATAGTACATATATAAAGAGAATCATAGAAGGATGGCGATCAATTTCAATCAGGGGGTACTTTGGGGGTTGTTTTCACAGATTTTTTACGTAGAACCGATCATATTTTGATCATAAGTCGGCCAATTTTCATGCTAGAGGAATTTTTTTGTTTGTTTGAAAGCTCTGATTGAATACTCCAATGAAGATTTTATGAGCTTTCTTCAAAAAATGCAAATTTTTCTCGTTATTTCGCTTCAAATTTTCCAATTTATAAATTTGACGAAAAAGGCTAAGCATTAAATTTCTGTATCTCAGTACGTTTTTGTCGTAGAAAAATTATATAAAAAGTATTGTTTCTGTTTTTTTAAAAGTTACAATTTGGTTTTCTACACTTTTTTTGATATAATGCATATGTTTAGAGTTATTCGCAAAAAACCCATTAAAAAAACATTAAAAAAGTCGATTTTTTCGTCAAAAATCTGTTACTTTCAATTTCGAATTACTCAAAAAATATTACTTTTACGAAAAAAAGGCATGGAACATTTTTTTCTCAGAAATACTTTTTCCGTCGATTCCTACAGTTAAAATGTAAAAAAAAATCCACCCCCGAGATTAGGTGGCAACCACCCCCAAGGCTCTACCGTATAGCGGCATGATATAGAAAATGATCCTTGAGCTATTCCCTACCTTCTGTGAAAATTTCAAGTAAATCCATGGTGGACGGAAAAATTGTGAGCCAAAATGCAATTTTCTGGACTATCTCGGTTGCTCGCTCGGTTGTAACTACTTACAAGTAAATCATCACAACTATTACTACGAGATGCCGCTGCAGAATCACTACTTTCATCATGTAGATCATCAAACTCAAATTTCTACATACATTTATCAGTGGGAAATACATTGAAAACTGGGTGATAGTTGAGAATTGGCCGCAAATAGTTCAACTCAATGTTCCACAAAACATTTCGTTCACTTCGTAGTTAGCGTTATATATATCATTCACATCACAGCAATGCATGTAGAGTGCGGCTGAGTGGGCATCAGCAACCATGGTTTTTTAAATTCTCTACATTGTAGAGAATTTAAAAAACCATGGTTGCTGATGCCTAATCGGCAGCAAATACTTGGCAGCCAGGTTTAAACTAGTAATACTTTGTTATACTCTCGGTTATACTTTTTAGTTCATGACGTATATTCATGTTTCCTATATGAGATTTCTCCCAATATAATGATATACCGCTGCTTGTGAAAAAGAGGCCGCAAGTGAGGGTTGCTAGCCGTTAAAAACGCTAGATATTGAAGATAAATAGATTAAGAAAGAGTAATAGCATTCGATTGATATTTCACCATGCTGGAAACAAAAATGTCACGTATGATTTTCGTTAATTTGATGTGCTAGGTATTGAAGATGAAGTGAAATAGAGTCATAGCGCAACGTTACTCGTCAGATGAGGAAGTCGAAAGCCAGCTGTGTTACTTTTAAAGCCATTACACATACGTCGATTTATGAGGTTCTCCACGGCGCAAAAAGTATACGATTCGACAAATGCTCCAAGATTAAAATAATATAATTTATTATTCTGAAAAAAACAAAATGACAAGACATTCATTTCAAGATAAAAAAATGTGTTAACTGATGACGTTAAAAAAGTATTAATAATAAAGAATAGAATTTCGCTCTTTAATATTAAAAAAAATCATTTGCAAAAACATACCTTCAGTCAATAAATATTTGTAAAAAACAAAAAAACACAACATTGTTTATGAAATTGTTTATGAAATGAAGAAATGAAAAGAAAACATTGAAAAATATCATTTAGCTATACAGTCCATATTAAATTATTCTACTATTTGATCAAAGTCCGATTCCCCGTTGCTTCCACTGTCATCGAAGCTGTCGCTATCTTCTTCATTGTCTGAAGATTTATAATTGGTATTGAATAACACATTTTTAACTTGAAACCATCTAGAAGTAGCCAACCATTATTTTCCTCGCTGAACTCCATGCAATCGGACTCAGTGGCATTGAGTCGAATCGATTCGACAAAAATCGTACGTAACACTTTTGTTTCGAAGATTTCGAGCAGGGAAGAATATGAGTCGAATGCAATTAAGTACTCTCTTTCACTTTATCTTCAATATCTAGCGTTTTTAACGGCTAGCAATCATCACTTGCGGCCACTATTTCACCTGCAGCAGTATATCATCATATTTAAAACAATTAGGCTTCAAATTGATATAGGGAACATGTATATACGTAATGAACATAAAGGTATAACAAAGTTTCACCCTCGGTTGTACCTTTTTACACCTGACTTCCAAGTGATTGCGACCGTGGTGGCATCAGCAAGAAAAGCTCTTTGAATTTCCTTTATCCATTGCTTTGATGTGAAAGATATTTCATTCAACTACAATGTGAACGAAATATTTTGTGGAAAATTCATCAACATTATTTCAATTGAAAATATTTGTGGGCACTTTTTGGCTGACACCCTTTTATCAATTTGTTTGCCTACTTATAAATAATGTATGAAGAAATTCGAGTTTGATTTTATCTACGTGATGAGCGTAATGATTCTGCAGCGGGATCTTAGACTATATGTTTCACTCTCAAAATCCCACTCGAAATTGACGGCAACGACAACAAAGAGAGAAACATCTCTATGTTTGATTTAAATTTGAAGTTTACTACTCATAGAAGGGGCATAACGATCGAGCAGCGCCTAGGCTTTGAAACGGGGCGATTTGTAGAAAAAATTGGCAGAATGATCAGACTGACAGTTTGTACTTTATATTTATGAATTCAGTTATCAAAACATTGACGGTTCAGTAATCATCTTCTCTTATCGTTTCTCTTCCAAATCGCACAGTTTGTTTCGACCCATAGCACTCCTAGGACTCACAGAGTTCTGTGATTTGATCGGGGGGTGTTTCACTTCGGAAATCCGGTATACAAAGTTCAGTAGAAATCTTGTTGAAATCCATGTTTAAATCAAAAAATCCTTGAAGAAGAAATCCTGAATTTCACTGGAAATCACGATTTGGTGCACAAATTTTACTGAAGTGGAAGACCCCTCGGATTTGATAAAAACTTCCACTTGCGCCGCCTGCATTTTTGGCACTGTAGTATATTATTTGAATCTGTGATACATGGGTGGGTATTCAAGGACCCTCGGACTCGCCCACGAAGGAATATTGTATTGTAGCAGGTAAATCTCAGTTGATGGAATAATCTAATACTCGAGCTAATACTCAAAAACTCACCAGAACAATGAAATGAACTAGAGAGCTCCTGAGACATATTTTCAATCCCTTGGTCAATCCAGCTCCCAACAGTAAAAAACAAGAACCATAGTTGATCAGTTATTCCTGTCATTCTCTAGGACAGTGATTCTCAAGCTATGATACCCCTTGAGGGTACGTGAAAGTTATCAGGGAGTAAGAGAGGCAGGTTGAAGGCAAATTAAATCATTTTTATTTCTTTCCCTTTTGTGTTCATGCACGGTCATATAATTATAATGGAATCCAATTGAACACTTTTGTGCTCGAGTTATAACAATGGTTGTACTGAATTTATTTCTCTTTCGTAGAAATAGGCTGCAGCAAAACTGTTGATAATGAGTCGAGTACAGTAGTTCGTTCCCGTTGTCATTTTAACCTGTGGCAATTGAAATCTGCTGAAAACATCGTAACTGTGGTTGACTTTTTTACTGAATATTAGGAATGCCGCAAACGAAAACTATCTCATGAAGATCTCTAACAACATTCTTGGCGATCAACGTCTCAAAATGTAAGCAGTCCAGATTGTAATTGTCAATCCGAATGTAAAAATGAAGTTCCTGAAAAAGTAACATGAAGTGTAATCGAAAAAAGGAAGTATGACGAATCCTACTCAAAATCGAAGTGAACATGAAAATTAAGTGAATGAAGATATACAGTACTCCGCACGTCTCTTGAAAGATCTTAATAGTGAAAAAAATACTATGAAACTTCTTCTGGTGTAGACAAAAATAAAAATCTCTGAGAGCTTCGTATAACCACACTATGGGCGAAAACCTTATTCTCCCTGCTGCATTCGAGATAGATTCTTACATGTTTGGAGAGAAAGAAGCTTATAGTATTATAGAATACCACTGTCAAATGACAAATAACACGAAAAAACTACTCATTCAAACAATGAAAGAGAGTCCATGGTTTGCCATACAAGTTGACGAAACAACAGATGTCGCTGGTTTAGCCCAATTGATCGTTTTCGTGCGTGGAATACGTGAGGACGAAGTTTTTGAGAATCTTTTATTTTGTGAACCACAAAATGATTTTACAAAAGGACGAGACATTTTCCAAAATTTTTTTCCTTTTTTTTCGAAAACGAACTCGGGTAGAAAACCTTTGTGAGAGTGCATATTTACAGTGACAAGGCCATGAGTGGTCACATAACTAGGCTGGTAGGATAGTCCTCGACATGAGTGTGTGAATTGTCGATTTTCTCAAAACTAAGACTCAAAATTGTCGCAGTTCATAATTCTGTCATGATATGGGTAGTCTACATGGGAACTTGCAATTGCACACCGGAGTTTGCTGGCTTTCACATGGAAACGTGCTGGTCTGTGTGTTTGAGCCCCACGAAGAATTGCAACTCTTCCCCACAGAGCATACATTTTTTAGTTTATTATCAGTACTCGTAGACTATGATTGCCTTTTGGAATTGGCTTCCTTGGGTGATATTTTTGAAGAATCAAACATCTGGAATAAATATATGAGAGGAAGTGTCTCTGATATTTCCGAGAATATTTTCAATGTTGAAAACAAAACTAGTGCGATAATTAATAGAATAACACTATCTGAAAATGATATGAAAAAATAACTGTAATACGTTTGAAAGATTGACATTGATTTTGAAAGAAAATGAAGAGGGCATATCTGCTTTTTCTGACCTCAAATTGAAAACCAGCCTAAGAGAACCAGAAAAAACGTTGGGCTGGATCCGAGGCTGGATCCTCGACCCCGTTGATTTTATTGGAACAACTGATTGAACTATCATGTAAAACGACGTGAAAAAATTGTATTTGAGTGCTACATTGTGAGATATTTGGATCGATGTTGAAAGGGAGTAGGTACTGAGAACTTTCCAGTATTGCTGTGTGAATTCCTCTTAGATTTTCAACCATATAACTATGTGAAAGAGAATCATCTGAGGAATCAAATTACATGAAGAGTAAGAACAGAAACAAATCTAATGTTGAGGACGATTAGCGGTTGTATTTATCAAAGTTTGAGCCAAACATTGAGGGACGATCTTTTTCATTAGCTTTTTGTGAAGTTTCTAGAATATATTTTGGAATAAATTCTGTTTTTGAAGTGGGAAGGTGTTTTTAATTCAACTGAGCCCTCAACGCCATACTTCCTACCAAAACCCCCCACAATTATAAAAGGTACGCAAAATCCCAAATTTCAATCAAGGGGTGGAGTCCTCGAAAGAGATTGATAACCCCTGCTCTAGAAGTTTTATTACCTCATTTATTGTTTTCGGAATATTGCTACGCGTTTGGCTAGCAGTACCACCTAGGTCGCTAGCACAAAGAGGTTCTATGTATTGGTTCTTTCCGAGGATCAGGAGTTTTTTGTGGATAGCTTCGTAAGCGATGATCAACACGTTCCTCAGTGGATGTGTAATGTTAACCTACCGATAAATTTTTTTTCAAGTCTCTTTCAAATCACTTTAGAGTGCTTAGTATCACCAAATTCAGAAGAGCCCTTGAGAAAATGCTTCTCAACAAATGTTTCTACTCTATTTTGGAATACTGCGTTAATTTTAGGGCAGTTCCCGTCAGGTATCTACTCGATATGAAACATAATCACTGGTATCTATTGTACTATTGTAGTTTGTAATACTCCTACTATCAAAGTTGATATTAATTTTTCTGTGTATGTACATAGGCACCCCTTGCGTTCCTAAATATTTTCACATTTCAACAATTTACTTACCTATCATTTTTTCGGGTAAAAATAATTATTGATACTTACAAACAAATATCATTTGGGTTGAACGAATACAATTATTGGATCAATTCAAAAAACAATTTTTTATCCAAATTACTTTTTCTCTCTGTGTAATATGGGATAGTATTTGGTATTACTTCAAAACATTTAGGGGCTGCGAGGGGCTGTAAGCTTCGTTGCTCTCAGATGTAACTTTCTGGAAAGTTTATCCTCCGGACCATTAGTTTCAGAACTTTTTCCTAAAATAGGGCAGTTGTCCTCGAACGGGTGGTATTTTCTGGGGGTGGACGATGATCTGGACAGATACTCTACAATTAATTATCACAAACAGAGAAACAGCCAACTCTGCCACAAACCGAACACATTTTGTCATTAATCTTCCCCATTGTTTTCTATTTTACTAATTGGACTGATATTAACGAATTGGGGATTCTTCCAATTCATATTTGAACTGCCACAAATTCTAGCTAGAGAGAGTGCTATGAAGATTTCAATTGTGGGAGAAGACAAGGAAAATATTTGAAGTAAAACCAATTGCACTGGGTTCCCTAATACGTCTCCAGATTCCGCTAGGCAAATGAATTGAATTACCGAAAAAATATGATCTCTGGAGAAATTGAAACCGAAATTGAAATATTGTACAAGCACGTGCATTTTGGTCGATTGAACTTGGCGAACAAGAGATATATAAAGAGAAAAAATAATATGAAGCCACTAAAACCTAGTTTCAGAATCGAAAATATGGTTCGATACTTAAATTAATTCGCATCAACATTAGAACATTCGAAGTCGCGGATTCAGTAAAGAATTGCTGGTGTATACTAGTCTTCAGTTACTACTACGGCAGAATTTTTTTTTCAAATTATGTGTACTTGAAATCTAACGAAATCCTAAAAATCCTATGCACAATTATCATTCGAAGTCTCAACATCTCCCAATGAACGTAAAATACGTTCCAATTTCATGTGGAAACCGAGATGTAAACTTGTTTTATTCTATAGTGTCAAACAGAGAACTAGGATAAATTGAATATATGCACTGAAACTGTGTAGCCAGCTCATTCGATTTTATGTTGGGAAATCACTGAGCTATTGGACGATTCAAATGATATCTAATAAACGGTGGGACTGGAACCTTTGGTATAAAACGTGAAACTTTTTGTGAAGACCAATTACCCTAACACCGAACTGATAATATTTGCATTCGACTCGTGTTTCGCTAACAAGGTGAGCGTCTCCAGGAAGAGAAAATTGATACTGCTATATTTTTAATTCATCTCATTGTTGATTCGTTTTTTTACTGCATGTTGCCAATGCTATTTTTTGCAGAACTGTTGAGATGCTGACAAGGATGCCGTGAAAGAAAGTGGAGATCGAGGGCATGGCCCAGCTCTTCAGGTTGACTGACAGTCATTCGATATCTGGAGTTAGGCAACGCCGAGCGCAGTTAGTACTTGGATGGGTGACCATTCAGGAAAATACCGTGTCGAAAGCCCATGCAGCTGCAGCAAAATAGCATATCAAAGCTCGCAGGCAATATATCAATGAGCACAAGATATATTGAGGATATGCCGTCCTTCGGAGGGGACGTAAAGCCGTCGGTCCCGAGTCCATGGATGTTGGGCTCGTTAAAGATCCCTGCCTCTGGTTGGAATACCAGAGGGTTCGGCAAAAAAATTCCGGTTGGGGAAAGTGTGCTCACCGGCGTCAGTAATGGCCTTGATAGCGGAATTAGGCCGACGTTAAATGAAGAATAAAAAAAAAGTGGAGATCGAAAATATTATTTTTCTACTCCCACCCGTAAAACAGATGAATGCAAGAATATCCTAGTGATGAATCCATTAACGGTACTCCACCAATCATTAACTAATATTGTACAGTCTAAATGGCCTTGTTGGCGAGCTTGTTGGTTGAAGCGTAAGCCGGAGGAAACATCAAGGTAAAATTTGTACGAGATTCAAAAGACTCAATTGAATCAAAGACTCAATAGTGGGACTGAAAAGACTCAATACCCAATCATGAAGACTGAAAGGACTCGGAAAGGACTCAATATTCAATCTTGAAGACTGAAAAGCGCTGAAAAGACTCAATATAACGTTCCAGTTTGAATAGATTCAAAGAATTCGTCAATTTCAAATTATGCTATAAACTGTAATATAGTGAAACAGAAGCATTTTTAATCAATTTGCTTCAAACACCACGTCAAACACAGACGTGTAGGGCTCTGTGAACTCCCATTAAAAGGTTATTAAGTACATGGATTTTCATTCTGATCATTCGTTTCGAGAATATTCGTGGTTCACATCTGAAATAATCCAATTTTAATCATTGAGGTGAAGTGAAGTTGAGAAAAAATTCACTTTTCAATTGATGTGTCACATAGTATGTTGCCGTATACAAACGTTGTGGGGCAGGCTAGGAGCGTTCGGAAGGTTGTAACTATGAGGTTTGAGCATATAAGCATATCCCCCTTGTAAATATTGCTGGTCTTAAGGTCTTTCGATATTTCTGTACGAAAATGACTACCTTATTCAACTCAAACTCGAAATGTAGGCAACGAAAATTCTAGCGTAAATCCAAATTATCGTTCTAGAGTGAACCGAGGGGTAAACCACTTGCGGAAATGTGTACACAAGAATTCCATTTTCCCGGGAATTCCATGGAATTCCACGGAATTCCAAGGAATTCCAAGGAATTCCACGGAATTCCACGGAATTCCACGGAATTCCACGGAATTCCACGGAATTCCACGGAATTCCATGGAATTCCATATCAGTGAAATATTTCACTTTTTCTTTAATGTGATGTCAACAATGGCTTCAACAAAAAAAAACAGTGTTTTCGGGAAATTATACATTTATTATATATCCTGAATACGACGAAATACACACATTTCATATATATTTATATATTGCACATAATAAAAACATCACTTTCTAGGTAATGAAACTGAATCAACTTCAAATACTGAAACGAACTCGGACAGCAGAAACCTTGAAGGGATAACCCTATTCGAATACAAAATTTAATCCAAATCGTTAGAGCCGAGTTACAGCCGTCATCATTATCACAAAACTAGTCCGCCATCTTGAAGCCGCCATTATGAAAATATGAAATTTTGATAAAATTCTTACCTAGTTAACTGACGTTTACTAAACCACCGTATAGAAATGAATACAAGTGAATTCACTCGCCGCCATAGGGTTCAGATCCCCATCTCTTTCTTCACGCACGTGAGGCGTGAGAGCAAGTGAGCAAAGAATAGCTCTAATCTACACTCTCCTACCTCACCACAAGCCCAGCAAAAAATAAAATTTCGACCCGATACATCAAAGACCTCAAAAAGGAGTGAATATAAATGTGTTACTTGCATACGCTGACTAAACTTTTCAATTCAACCTTCAAAATTGAACCGTCGAAGGTATAACAAAATTACTTTTCAGTACTCATTTTTGAGCAACAGGTTGTGAGTAAGGGTTTCCTCAGAAGTACTATTTCAAATTTAAAGAGTGTAATTCTGAGTAATCTGGACTTCTACTGATCACAGAGAAGGGCGCCAGAAGCAGCAGTTGATCATAATAATCTAAGTGATATTTATAATTAATTAAGATACCATATAATTGTCAACTACTTCACATTTATAGGGTTGCAACTATAAGGTGAGCAATAAAAATCAAATAGAAAAATTAATCCTTTAATGGATACCTGATTATAGTTTCAGTAACTTCAGTACCTGGATAGGCACAATAATGGTACAAACGAGGGCTTCAAATCGACTGTTAGTGTAGTAACTCCTGGTATTCCTGCTACTGGGCTCCTGGTCCTGGCTAGGAAGGTGAGGCTCCCTTGTTACGATGGTAGGGGTAAGGTGAGTCTTCCTTGTCTCTTTGGACTCCAATTCCAGATCCCAGGTATTTAGCGTGAAAGGAAATCGAACAAATGAGCAAGAGTTGCGATATAAAAATTCAAGGACCTTGTTCTTGGGTGTACCGAAAAAGTACAGATGCCTTTTATCCAGATATTGAATATAAATATACAGAGTGAAGAGTTTTATAAACTCTTAATACAGGTGTTCATGAAGTACAAATATGAACAAATATAGGAATATAATACCCGTAGTTAGAAACAAGTTATTCTAGAACAGCGGATACCAAAGCTCTAATGATTTTTATACAAAAATATATTGAATAGAAACTCTTCCTCATAAATCTACTGAAGGTAGATACTAATCGCCCAGCGTTCAGAAGAACTCAGACATGAGAAGGCTTCCCAAGAATTCAGCGTTTTCACAAAAAAATGAGGAATATCTGTCTTATTGGGACAATTTTCAAATTTGGTAGAACCACAAATTCCTAACTTAGGATCAGAATATTCCAACTGACAGATAATTCCCTTCTAAAGAGACACAGAATACAGAATGATCTCAATACCAGGAACAACCCTGAGATGAGATGAGTAGAATATTCTCAGATAAAATGAAACACTAAAAAATAGCGAAATAGAATTTCTACTCACCTTATCCTTCAGGCCGATGGAAAGCTGCAGACAGTTCTACAGAGACAGATTATCCTGTTAAGATTGTTCCTGGGACCAACTTCTGAATCCTCCTGGCAGATGAGCATGAAAACCTGAAAATATATGAAAACGCAGAATCCAAGGAACAAAAAGGAAAAATTTTGTGGAATGTCACTACTCAATTTGAAAAACAAAACATTCCAAGGAACCTCTTCGGGGAAGAAAAACTTTCGATTATTAGATTCACCCACGGCCTTTAACCTCAAAACTCACAATTTCTCAAAATTTGACAAGAATATACTATTTCACTGACCAGTAATGAAACACTATAATAACATCCGTGTATAACTGATAATGGGAAGATGATTCAATTAATTTAAATAAGATAAATGATACTGTCTGAAATTCTTTCTTGATCGCTCAGCGCTTGCAAACACCCTCTTCGAGAGATCGGAAAAAAAAAACAGGCAGACAACAGACAATTCAGTTCGTTCCTCTCGAGTTCGAGGTTCCGTGGTACATACAATTTATCACAGTAGAACTCCACTCGCGATCCGAAATATGAGGCCGGAATCTACAGCAAATGCGGACTGAAAAAAAAATCTTAGGACTAATTTGTGACAGTAGAACTATACTTACGGTCAGAGAAGGAGTGTAGTACTGAATGATAACACAATAATCGCACTGATCAATAACAATGTAACAAAAAAAATTATTTTCGTTACAAGGGCTGCTAGAAGATTTTATGCAGATTCGTGTTCATCATGCAAAATTATCTCAAAAGTTATCCACGAGGTTACTCAAGTAGGTACTGCAGAAATTATCACATTTCGAGGACCAGGTGTAAGCACAGCAAACAGCGAGGTAAACAGCAAATTGAACAGCACATTTTTTGTCAAGTAGGTAATCGCCGAGGTAATCGTCAAATGAGAGAATGGTTTGCCCTAGGAGCTTCCTGTACCAGCCCAGTGGAGAGCCTGCTGGCTGAGTCTGGAGAACAACCCCTTGCCTAGCCTCTTCCAAGAATCATCCTTCCTATCGATATACTTTCTCAGATCGTTTTCAACATATCTTTGAACAGAAACATAATGACCCCTTACCGTTTCACGCAAAAATTGCCAAAGTTTCCGACAATAATAAGGACTTTCCAAATATTCTCTCTCTTGAGTTGAAAATTCCTCCTCCCTAGACATTACCAATTACTCCTTGTAATACTTATCTCCCCAACTTCCCCAAATACCATACCCCTTCAAATTTCACTTACACTTATCGACTGCCGTCGTTCTCCAGTATCTACACAGGAGAAGTATTTGCTATACTCAGAGCATTACAATACTGCCGTAGATCAGTAGGTGATCATGTTTTTTATTTCATAAAAAAACAGGGAATGGTTTGACTTCAATAGATTATAATAAGTTGACTAACCTTTCGTAAATACTGGAAAATAAGTTGTCGATTTCATTTGAAAGAACACTTGGAGGTTTCCTTAAAAACTTCGGAGGAATCCACAAGTCAGGCCAGTTCTGTCAGACTTGAGAGTCGAGTAAAAGATCATTCGGCTTCGCTACCGGGGTAGTTGTCAGTTGAAGGTGGTCAGTTGAAGCTTGGAGAGTTTTGCACTACTTCGTTGTACAATAAATAAATATGTTACTGGTCAAAACCGCGACCGAATGAAAAACTATATTGAACCGAGCGAGGGAAAGAGACTGTCAGGTTCTTCGAGGGAGTCTCTTACTGTTCACGAGGAACAGTAGAGAGTAGAGATAATCTAACTCGTAATATTATGAGGAACTCTGTGACGAAATCGCTTTTCATTACAAAGATATCGCTTACAAAATAGCATTTAATTAAATTAAATGAATACAGGAATTCCAAAGAATTACATAGAATTCCACGGAATTCAATGGAATTCCAAGGAATTCCACGGAATTCCACGGAATTCCAAGGAATTCCACGGAATTCCATGGGAATTCCACGAGTCTGTACACAAGAATTCCACAGTGGTTTCCCCCTCGGAGTGAACCGTTTCTGAAATGAAAACGCGCTACCTACAAAACTGAAACAACCTGTTTATCTTAACCGAACTTGTTCACTCCATTTCTACCATAAAATTTCAACTCTCTAACTCTACTCTTTCTGATCATATGGAAGGGAAAACCTTAAATGTTCAAGGAACATCGCATGCACCAAAGAAGAGAAAATACCGAGGATACAAATTTGCTTTAACTGAGCTTTTCGCTCGGCTTTTTGAGATTATCAGATCCGGAAAACACATCATCCAATGACGAATTCCAAATTCTGGCCGATCTGTTGAAAACAGCCTCTGAGAGCGAGAGGCTCACTACAAAAGTGTCTAGAGACCACAATCATCGGGTCAACTGCGATGAAATTGATCGATGATATTCTGATTTCCATTCATATTTTTGTTCTCGATTCTCTTCCCATTTTGCGTATCTCGATGTTTTTTTTTTCTCAAATCAATTCAAGTTTTCCAACTTTTCCAAATTTTTAAAATGTTACTTCAACCAGATTGCGTTTGACTACTCAATACTCTATATCCAAATCATTCAATCGTTTTATATAACTATGTATGAACTTCACGAACCAACTTTCTCACTTCTCCGAAACACCGAAAAATACGTAGCGATTCATCCTCGGATTCATCTTATTCGAAATATATTTTCGTTACCGTTTCTGCTCTAGAATAACATAGATCGTTCCATCCTTAGGATTAACTTTGCGGTTGACCCAACGAGCTGACTCCTCCCACCCTTTTGTTATATGCTCTGAGAATTGTATGATTACAAACATATTTTTTCCGGAGTCCAAAGCACCGATCAAGTTTCAATTTACCTGCAAAGTGTTCTCTAAGACTTCCAGAATTGAATGCTGTCCGTATCTCATTTCACTGATTTCATGCGATGTTTGCTGAACAATTCAAGTTTTTTTTTATATTATACAAAAAATCCTACCAGGTCTGCTGTACGATATACTCGACCATATAATAATTTCCATTTCGTATCATACAAAAACTCAACGTATTTAATCATGTTTTCAATCTCTCACCTCTTCAGAATCTTATTCATTCAACTGAATCCCATTCAATCGTTTTATTTTTTCATAATTCAACCCCTACCTCTATACGCAGATAACTACTATTCATAGATTTCTCGTCCAATCTATACGATCCTCGATAGAACCACCGGATTCGAAGATGAATGATTTAAAAAATGTATTGTTTCATGTGTAAGTTTCATTGGATTGGAGGATTTTTGATAATTTCCATCGACTCCGCTGAACCCATATTACTTGGCGGAAATTGACGTGTTTTTATAATCCTACATGAATCAAAAGTCTGACTTAATTAATCACTTACCCTCATCTTTCACTTCATTCCCTACGTTTGCCATTATTCAACAAATTTATTCAGTGATTGCACTTATTGTTCATTATTTATTCACACTTTCACTTAATTTTCACAGATATTTTCACGTTCAATGGCATACCACAAACGATAACCCGATAAAATGAAGTAATTTACTAGGCTGAGGCTTCTTGAAGTCGACCATGCGCGAATATTCGATGGGGTGTACTACGTGAGATACAGAAGTACTCGAATGATTTGAAGACTCAAACCTGAGACTCGGAGAAGACTCGTGAGACTCAAACGTAAATCTCAAAGACTCAAACAAGACTCGGACATAAGACTCAAACAAGACTCGGTCATAAAACTCAAACAAGACTCGAAAGACTCAGGCATAAGACTCAAAGACTCAGACATGAGACTCAAAGATTCAAACAAGACTCGAAAGTAAGACTCAAATACTCGATGTCAAAAATCAGGATTTGATCCAAAGACTGAATGACTGAAAGACTCAAACTGAAGGATTTAGGAACTCAAAAGACTCAACATCGCCTTCGGACGTTTGACGTCAAACTTCGTGCGATATGGCCACAATATCCACTCTTGTTGTACAGACTACTTTTGTTATGTTATTCATTTTTCTGGTGTGGATATGATATATAAATATCTTTCCGATGAATTTCTTTGTGGCCGAAGTCACTTGATGAAACTAACAACTGCCCTTTTATTCGATTAACGCTTTCCAAGCTCAGAGGCAAGTTTCAAGATAAATGACATTTGTGATCACGAATTAGTCATGTAGTTGGAAGACTGGGATATTTGGGATGACTTTGCTCGTATGAATCACGTTAGAAAATTATTTTATTCATTTTCTTGGATGAAACGTTTCATTTCGTATGCTCCAATTACGAGTACAATTATGTGATTGTTTATTTCTTAAAAGTCTCATTATTTGAATTATAGTTATGTCCCGACTTGGATTCCGTACCTAAGTTAGTAACATATGCTATATCTCATATTTGAGTTAGTGTTGATATCAGTATAATTTTATTTTGTTAACCTTCATTTTCAAGCGTTATTCCAATTTGTATCGTTCAGATTTCTCAATTATTAAGTGCTCTCCTACGAGTCTTATCTAAATAACTTCCTTCATATTTCATCGATAGCCCACACGAATTATCAACACTGATTCACATTTATCACCCACATAAGTATCACCCGTTCGTTAAACTTGACTTCATTACTCTATTCTCACAAACGTGATATATGGGACACCAATAACTCAATAGAGTATTTAACATCAATAAACAATAATTATCTAAAATAACATCCATAACAATTGTCAAAGATACCGTATGACGATGATTTATTAAAACAAACAGTTGCTAAACGTAAATATTTGAATCAATCACCGATTGAATTTATCTAATAGTGATTATTTCTTCTATTTCCTGATCGATTGATAAATGAACTATTGTTTTCGTTTGAACTCTATCGTGATCTTTTGTTCTCTTCATGACCTCAATTACCCAAAAGGAAATGAATGTTCGCGGGCTCATGAAGATACGAATTCATTCATGAAATCTCAAGGGAAAGAAAGTAAGTAGCAGAAAAGATTATATATTTTTCCAAGCGCCCGAATATTAACATATCTTCACTCATTTTGTTAAAGAAGTGGGGTTTTTGTTCGACTGCCCTGGTTATTATACCGACACTGAAGGAAACTACTTGCCTTCCGGCTCTTTCCGTTGTCTATAATGCCTCTTTCTTGAAGGTCATTTCAATTTCAATTCGGAATATCAACAAACAAACAGATCATCCTCACCATCTTAAAATTATTAATATTGGATTGAACTTGATTTAGTTATACATAATATTCTGTTGATTATATCACTCCTTTTACCATGAACCTGCTCACTTTGCAGAGTCAGCTTCTGGATTCTAGGAATCACCCATGTCGTGAGAATTCAAACGGTAGTCAGTAGTCGATCTTGTTAGCGTAAACACGCATATACATAATACATGTGATTCTGACAGAAAATAAATTTTTGAAAACAGACTGAGAATCGAAGAAAATTTTTGGCGCAGTCAGTAGGATATTCGGGATTGTGCGTATCGAACGGACAGTTTTCTTTTTAACGATTATCCGAATATCGATCAATTTGGTGATTAGTCTGGTGGAGTTTTTGTTGACGAAGAGTCCCAAATCCTTGGACACCCCTCCAATCGAGGACGGAACAGACCCCATTGAAAAGAATTCGCCCAAACTTGGATTTTCGAGATCTGCAAGGAAGATGTGCTGGAGAAGACAAATTCAGACGGACCTCCTGTAGGATATTAAGGAGATGCTCAAAGTCACGTTCCTTCGCATGCTAGTTTCTCATGCTAGTGAAATCTTCAAATGTCTGTCGAAGATGTGTCTGATTCATTTGAAGATTGGAATATATCTGAGTCTTCAACTGACTGAAAAACCGAACAAATTGAAATTAATCCGAATACACTAATAGTCACTAATCAATAAAATTCAGATACGATTGATCAACATAAGCAAATCCATTTGCAATTATTACGTGATCAATTACATTCTAATACAACATATCAACCTAATCAAGTACAAGAACCAATCACAATGGCTCAACAATTCAAAGCTGGATATTCAAATTGTATTCCTGAATTCGATGGCAATCAAAACGAATTGAGTAGATATCTTTCTGTATTCAAATTACTTTCATGGAAAAAATGCACTATTAGTATTCAATATCCAATATGTCGGTAAGTAAGGAATTTTGCTGATCAACGAGATGAATCCTGCTCAAATAGAGATCCTGTTATGTTGAAACTGCTTCCTAATGAAAAACCACAGCAATTCTGTTACCGATGTTTCAATATTCTGAATCTTCTATGAAGCTGTTACCGGTGTCTTGATATTCTGAATATTCTATGTAATTATGTTAATTCACATGAAGCAACAGCTGGGGCAAAAATTCTGAAAAGAAACTTATACCAAAATATAGCTCTTGAAACGTTTTTATCCGTATATAAGAGAATCATCAGGGACCACTATCTGGTGCAAGGAACCAACTTCGCTTAGCGAGGCATTGCAGTACGTTATAGGGGAAGATAATTTTCAATATTTCCAAAACAATTCGAATAATAATCCCATGAAAGCACCTCAAACCCAGTTCAGGCAGAATCCACGAAACAGGGTCCACACCAATTCCCAACAAAATCAATTCCTTCCCTAGAATTCAGTTCCATTTAATAATCAAACTCCAAATGATTATTTCCGATCACAAACCACCTTTTCGTCCCAACCCATATCAATTCATCCAACCCGAACCAAGTAGAACGTTTCCCAACCAATTCTCAAGTTATCAAACGACCATTTCAAAATCAGTATGCATTCAAACCAAATTCAAATAGGATATTTTACAAACCAACTCCAATGTGACCTCAATCAAGGCTTTTCCCGAGGTTTTTCCTATCACACCAAAGTCAAGTCAGAGAAATTTCATCTCTGAAGAACAATTCAATACTGAATTACAAAGTTCGTGACATTGATAGGAATCTTGATCATTTCATTGAATTCGATCACTTCGAAAATAAGTATAACCAATATCCAGATGAACATCCGATTGATTATGAAAACTTCGATACTTCAGCTCAATACACTGAAAAACATTTTCAAATAGGATCACAATCAGACAATCCAACATGAAAGCACAGAATATTTCATTCAACACAACTAATTCCAGTGAAGTTGTTTACATTACTGTCCCAGAATTCAACCTCAAATTCTCAATCGATTCCGGATCAACCAAATCTTTCATCGATCCGGAAGTAGCCAATAAAGTTTTTTTCCAAATCAATCAAAAGCGATTTATTTATTGTATCCACACTTTTCCAGGAATCAGCTCATAAATACAGTGCCATGATACCCGTTTCAAAAATATTCGGATTACCAGACAATAAATTCTTGAAATTTTATTTGTTCAAATTCCATAATTTTCCGATTGTCTAACCGGTTTGGACAATCATGTGCAAAAATAAAATCACTCTTTCATAAAACGAAAAGTGACCTCAACCTCGTGCCAATTGTTCCCAGAAGCGAACAAGTTATAAAAATCAACTATTTCATAAATTAACGAAGCCTTAACAACTATTTCAAACAAGAATAAAGAAGAATAAAGAAATCAATGGAATGAATTTCATAATAAAACCTCATAGGTTTGAGAGAAGCGATATGGGTCTATAATTTGACATTTCTGTTCTCTTCTCAGACTTATAGAGCGGTTTGATAACTGCTACTCTCAATGTTTCTGGAAATATGCCAGTTCGAAAAGACTCATGATATATATTAGCGACCCCACGAGTTCTATAAGTCCATCCAAAATCCAGGAGCTCTTTTCTATTTATTTTTTTCAGTTCGATTTTTGGTGTACATGCGATAATACATTCCTACAATTCACTCATAAAAAAAATGTTGCTGTGTTTATGTTGTTACTCTCATAGACTTTCAACCAAGTTTTGTCACCGAGCATGGTTTGAGTTCATTATAGTCGGTGAAGGCTTCATAAAATTTCTCGATGTTTAATTCATTTTTCAGTTGAGATACGAACTCATACTTGAGTATAACTGTGATGTGGTCTGATGGTACTTTCGAAAATTGTTGAAGAAACATTCTCAAAGCAATCTTTGCTTTGGAAAATAATATGATTGAGGCACGTTCTACTTCCGCCTTGTGTGTGAGTTTCCTTGTTGATCATTGAAATGGATTTATTTTCATGTGGAATATTCAGTCATTGTACCAAATTTATTTTCACTCAAAATATCTATACTGAGCTCTCCAGTGATAATGTTAATGTCACAAGCGTATTCATTCACTTTGAAATCGGGTCTCTTCAACTTATCCCGAAATCATACATTTTTTGTACTATTGAACAAGTAATTATTTTCGAAAAAAAGTATTTCGTTCGAAACTGAAATTGGCGACTCAACTCGAAATCTATCAATATAAATTGGTTAGCATATATTCAGGCACCACTGGGATTCCTAGAGTTTTAAAAAAAAACATACTTTTACTTTCAGTTGTTTGGGATCATGTCCATCAGGGTATGTGCTAGAAAAAAGAGCTCATCAGAGACCCTTGCCCGCACAAAACTCAGCTTTCTGGGCGCACTCGTAAGAGTGCTCAACAAATGGAGAACATAAATCAAATCAAGAAAATTAAAGTTCAATTCAGTTGAATTCAGTTGTTTTTAGATGTTGCACCTTTCGATTGCCAACAGAATAAGTTATTGGTACAGGCTACTAATGGCCAATGATTCGAAATCAACGCCAATTCATATCCCAAATGGATATCTGCGACATTTCTGAATATTGGTGGATATTTCTCGTCTCATGAATTTAAAGACCCTAAGGACTACACTCCGAGGAATTTGAATAGTTATCTTCGTTGAGTTCTTTGGTAGGATTAATCTCATGCTTTCAGATGAAACAAAACAATTCTGAAAAGCTATGAATCGAAACAAACCTCAACCACTCTGCATTGCTTTTTGTCTTCGAACTCGTTGATTTCATGAAACAAACCGTGTAGCATATAAGCTATTGTGTGTACTGCTGCTAGGCGCGTATACAGCTCAAGTTTATAGGGGGGTAATCACTGATAAAATTATGCGTTTCCACCATTTTATCAAAACACAAATGCATATTGGCCGTTTTGCAAACTTACCTCTCACAATGACTTGAATTATTAGGAAACTGTGGAATGAAAACGTCAGATTTGTTTAATCTTAATTTTTTTTCATAAATAAAATTGGAAAGTAGAGAAAACAATGATTTTCGAAAAAATAAACTTCAGACTCTAGAGATAACTGACATTTGCGTTTTCGAAGTAAGTGAAAATAAACCCTTATAATGATATTCGTTTCATGTATTTGTATGTATTTATCTTAGTACATATCGATATGAGTAGAATGAAAAGTATATACTTACTGAACAAAAGGTAATGCAATAGAAAATCAAATAACAAATTAAAATTTCGGTTTTTCTCATCAACATAACGATCTATCACTGCATCAGCTTATATGGGTGAGTCCCAGGAATGAATGTGTTATAGTGCTAGACCGGTTAACCGATCCTGAGATATTGTCAGGCCAGGTCGAAGTCAATAGCATGCTTTTTTAATGAGAGCTGAATTGTTAGAATCGCACTTTTTGAAAGCGGCATCTATCGAAGTGGAAACGTCACGAACGTTCTTCCAGAACAGTTGGTGATAATTAATTTCTCCCGAAATATCAGAGATATAATTTTCTGAGATATTCTATGATTTTGATAATTATTTTGAGTTTGATTACTGGATTCTGCGATCTTACAGGGTTACAGGGAGTAGAGGTGAAATGAAATTGTGATTGATTTTTCATTCATTAATTATATTTTTTGATACCCTCCTATTTTTTTTAATATATATTATAATATGTTATGTGACTGACGGATCATAGGGGGTGGAGGTAATTACCCCATTTACCCCCTTGTATATGCGCCTGACTGTTGCCCTCTTTACCGCACATGCCCATCCGCCTCATTCCATCCACTTATCTTTTATTTTCATTACTTCGGATTCTACTTCATTCATCGCCGCATTACTCGAACGAAAGATGGGTTCTGCTATCCGCAAGAGATATCACTCCGCCGCAATTATTTTTCATGGCAATCAGTTATTCAGATCTTGGAGTTGCGCGACCGGTATTGTTATCCAAGAATAACCGGCCGATTCCTCAGCGAATGGTATGTCTTTCAGCCTCGGCCGCGAATAATGGACCTAGCACAATAAAAACAGCGGAGGAACAACTGCCTGCATTGCACACAGTGGTCGAGTTTCAATATCGCCAAGAGGCAGAACAAAAAACAGATTAATTTAGTGCCAGCTTTGAGAGCATCGAGCTAATTTGAACAGGGTTCAAAAGAGGGGGATGCCACGAAGGTCTCTGCGGTGGGACAAAGACCCCGAAGGATGACATTTGGGCCTTGATTTTTATTTCGGATTTGGTTCGGAATGTTTGATGATATGAACCGGTAAAAATAACCCAATTCATCATCAGACAGACTTTCACTCCTGATTATCTCCTGTGCTAGGATTCACACGAAAATTTCTCGTTTATCATTGCATTATGACTAGATTATCAGTGTTCTTGAATCATTTTTGCCAATCAGAAAAATTATTTATTCTGAAAAAATAAACCTTATTTTGGTTTCTTGACAAATCATCTTGTAGAGGGTTTTGAAACATCAGTTTGTTACTGATCGAATGCGAAGAAGAGTGCGTTTGATCAAATTCAATGTGTTTAACTCATGATTATTTTTATGAGGAAGATTAGGTAAGAACAACTGACTCACTGATTTCAGTGCCCTTCGATCCAAAAAGCCAAGAAAATTTGTTATTCCAGGTGAAATCTTCCTTTTTGATGATACACGTATCATCAAAGAGGTGTTTGCTAATAATTCGATGTTACTCCTTGTATAGAAGTTTTGCATTCCTTTCGCGTTGACCCAAAGAAAAAAAACACTTTCTCAAAAGTATGTGAGTTGAATCCGAATCATGGACAGGGATGCGTGGAAGCGGGGGCCTCCCATCAATGCGGAAATCGCTGTCTACACCGATGGCTCCAAAACGAATGAAGGTGCAGGAGCCGGCATTTACGGAACCAAGCCGAAGATGAAAATCTCATTGAGCTTGGGCAAATATGCGACGATATTTCAAGCGGAAATCGTTGCAATACACCATTGTGCACAAGAGCTAATAAGGCATGATTTTTCAGGTAAAAACATTGTCATATACTCAGATAGCCAAGCTGCAATAAAAGCAGTCAACTCAATGCAAGTTACCTCAAAACTTGTTTGGGACTGCATAGACGCCCTAAAAGAGCTGGGCAGTCAGAACAGACTGACCTTAGCCTGGGTACCAGCACATACAGGTTATAGAGGCAATGAAGAGGCCGATACACTAGCCCGAGAAGGAGCAAGTAAGGCCCTGAATGGCCCAGAACCATATTGCGGTATAGCAAAAGCTGTACTAAAAACAAACACTAAATCATGGATTCAGCAGAAGTCTCAAGATTGGTGGAACAATGCACCAGGAATGAGACAGGCCAAAGAACTTATCAAACAACCGCTGCCAACATTCACAGACTATCTACTAGGCCAGAAGAGGAACACTACTAGAATAGTAGTAGGACTTCTCACAGGGCACTGTAGGCCCAATAAACATATGAGTACAATAGGCCTGGCAGAAGAAATGCTATGCAGGTTCTGTCAGGAAGAAGAGGAAACATCAGTACACATACTATGCCACTGCGAGGGCTTGTCAAGACAAAGGTTTCTAACGCTGGGAGAAGAAAAACCAAGAGCTCCCAAATTCATGGGAGTTCTAAGAACTAGCCTGTGGAGTCTCGTAAAGAAGACAGGGTTAGACAAAGAACTCTAAACGATCTCGAGGACAAACACAATAGATCTGTAAAGGTCGCGGTGTAAAGGCTCGTAGCACGAAAGTCCCTAACATATAATCTAATAATCTAATCCGAATCATGAAATTTTTGTTTGCCATCTTGGGTCCATCATATTCGATTCACGAATGTTCACTGCAGATTCGAAACGTGGCCTGGTGGAAAAAGAATAGAAACAAGTTTTAGTCAATAAGGGGCATATTCAAGAAACTTCAGCAGTGATTTTGAAGCTTTCATAGTAAATATATCGATTTTATCTACAGCTTCGTATGGTTCTTCGTTGAAAAGTTTTCTATCCGGCAGATCTTCAAGTGATCGTCGGGGGGATTTCATCTTATATACATCAAATTCAGATATTCTACAAAAATCAATTCTAGCACCTATTCTATTTCTGCCCGATATCAACGAATCATTTTGAAGACGACAACAACACTCTTTATACCAATATTTCATCAAGAGCTCCTATATCTACACAAAATCCGGAATTCTGAGATAAATGAATGAGGCCATTGTAAATGAGTACATATATGCATTTCAGAATGGAGTTCTGATCTAATTGGTAGAATTCAGTACAGTAAAAACTCAAAAAACAAGGTCTCTCCTCGAAGAAAGGCGCTTTAAATTTCGCAGAACTCGTGAGTGGTGTAATAATTTTTAGATTTTGAAAGAAGTGGATAAGGAGATTGCATATAAAACTTCTCATGGATGATAGCAACTCCTAGATTATCGAAATTCAGTTGTGAAAAGTACATTGGTCAAAGTCGTCGAGTTATAAAAATTCGTTTCAAGGAACAGTATGCCCACATCTGAAACCACATTTTATATGGAAGAACAGACAAATCCAATGTTGCCCAGCATGTAGATGTGGGAGCAATTTGGGGCTGATCAAAAATGTACATGGAAATGGACTTTTCTATGCATTCGGATGTCTAGCAATAGCTTAATATGAATAGTGACAGATGGCCTGTCTCATTCAGCTCTTTTTACAAACTTATATCCTTTATATGATGGACATTAACAGGTAGTTCTTCACCCTCCTACTCAGGAAGAATTTTGTTGGTAGCTCAAGTCTACAGTCTACGATTGATTCGACTAAACCTTGTTTTCAGGTTCAGTATTCATTTCGTCTTATGAAAGTATTGATTCGACTGTAAAATGCGCGTCGAGTGCGAGTGTTAGTTATCAGTTCGTGTTGGGGCAACTGATCTCTGATAATAAGCTGGAGATGACAAAGATTTTTGGTGTTCCGTTCCGAAGTGAAATAATTTTTTTTAATATTTTCCAGATTTTTTTTAGTTTGGCTCATATTTTTGAACTAGTCTCCTTCTCAATAAATATGAAGAATAATCAACATCTGAAATTGAAATTATCCATTGAGACTTATCTTGTATTCCTAGTTGCAGAAAACAGTAAAATACGATATATTCTGAGGTGTATTCTGAAAGACCACAAATCTTCATTCTTTATTTTCATGAAGGTGAGGCAATTATAGCTACGAGATTAACTATTTGCATCCGGTAGGTACTGTGCGCAACAGGTTAGGAGAACGGTATATGCATTCAAATGAGTATCACTTATCTGCCAGTCGGATAGTAACTGAGATTACATTTTCATTTTATAGGTCTCCATCGCAGAATTTATTGGTACCTGGGATATTGTAACAAATTTACTTCGAGGGATATTGTAGTATCAACCAGAAATCGTTATCAAGAAGAAAAATACCAGCTGAAGAAAAATTGGAGGAAAATTTGATTCTTGAACGTGACTTGTGAATTACCAATTTTCCGCCTGTGAATTTCAACCCATCAGATGCTTTCATTTCGACTCATTGCTTTCTTTGTCCCTTACCCACACAAAACTTTCTGATTCGAGTAAAAATCACGCCATCCCCTCTTTTTGTTCAAGAGGGAAAGAAATCTGCCGTTCATTATACCTACTATCAGATCGAATTTGCATTATTCATTACTCACAATTGACGATTCCAGTGGATATACTTACCTTCCATTTTTTTTTTCAATTTTGAAATATGTGAGACGAATTTCCATTGTTCTTTCTAATTATTTTTTTTCTTCGCTCAATTGACCTTTGATCAAGCAATTTCATTTTTTACTGATCTTTGGTATGTTCGTTTACACATAATTCTGTTTTTCCTATGTTTATTCCCTTATTATAAATAATCAATGTTTCTTAGGATAATAAAAAACTAACTAAAGTTGGATTGAATAAGATGTGAATCGAAGCGCCCCAGTATTCCAATGGAATCATGAGATGAGATGAATAAGATTCTTCTCATCGAGATGTATCCAAATATATCTGATGTATCAGCAGATTTTATAGTTATTGGTTTCCGAATGTTTCGAGAAATTTCTGTTTTCAGTGTTTAGTATTTTTTTTCAATTCAGGAAAGTTTATAAGGAAATATTGTTCGTAATACAATCCTCCCACGCATGAAATAAACATTTTTCTCGCATCAATTCAAATTTTGATCGAAAGTGAAATAGTTTGAGCAAGGCAGTGTTGAATTCCAAACTCAAAATGAAAATATGAAACAGAAAAGTCCCTTGGTATTTACAAAATCTTTTCAAAGCTCTTAAGTATCCATAATGAGGAGGGATGGTACACAATATGCAATTACTCGTTGAAATCGTATTTCAGAAGTACTGATGTGGAAATTTTTCAAGATATTTATGTTATTTAAATCGTTATTACAAAGGGGCCGTTCATAAAATACGTCACACTAAAATCAGCTTTTTTTGACCCCCTCCCCCCCATTGTCACGCTGTGTCACACTTTTTAAGAACCCCCCCAAGAAATATTTCGTCACAAAAACTAAGACCCCCCTCCTGCTGAGTATGATAAATTCTAAATGATAGTACACAAATTCTGATAATTAAAAATATTCATTCATGGATGGCCACAAATAATAAACATATTTTACATAATCAGAAGATTCAATGCTCAATAACACAATGAAACAGTAAAAAATCGCTTCATTTTGTTTCATTTGTATAGTGAAATACAGTGAACTGTAACAAGATTAATTCGCATTCTCAATTGAAAATTCATTCGCAAAGATGAAGTCACTATAGATTTGATTGAAAAATCTGACGAGTTTAGGAATTCATTAGAAGATGTCGCACATGTAGATTTCTACCAAAATCTACTGAAGATTTCTTTCATACCAAAATTTTTCAATTTTTGACATGGCTTCTAGCGCTCATGTCAAAAAATAATAAACGGCGAACGTCACGTTGCCGTATACCCCCCGTCCCCCCTTGTCACATCTTGTCACACTCAGCCAGACCCCTTCCCCCCCCTGTATGCGAACGTATTTTATGAACGGCCCCAAATTATTATTGGCGTTTTGTCATTCGTAGCATTTATTCCGAAGAAAAATTCCCCCAAGACAAAAACAATCGAAATCACACTGTATCAGTGTGGTATCATGTCAGTAGTGTAGAGTATTTTTTGATCATAATGAGAAATGAGAGGAACACGACGAGGAATCTGGATACCAGAGTTGGCGTTTTTCCTAGAATTTGTAAGAACATTAGTCTGTCTGGTTGAATCTGATGAATGACAGGTCAGAAAAATCGCTCGTCACATTTTTTAGTAACCCTTCTATACTATTCTGTAAAAATGATATGAAAAAGAAATATACTGAGAGCGCCAGTGGGATTATGTAGGAGGAAAACGCAGGCTCTTGTTGAAGATTAAATTCTGAAGATTTTTCAGGTAGTATACATTATCCAAAAATATTTTTCACTGATACATTTTTTCAGGTTTTGACAGTTATTTCTCGTAAGAATAATTATTCCGATTACTTTTGATTCAGTGTAGGTATTTCTTATACTACCTATTAGATTCAGGAATCACAGGATTGAAAAAAAAAAAATCTAATCAGAGGAGTTACCTGAAGAATTTCCACTTCACTACGTTCTGAATCCGGTATCAGCGAATGATAGCCTATTAAATATCACTTGGTTTCATCATGTGAGATTCCGCAGTTTTCCAAATTACCAAGTTATTTTTTCTCAGATTTTCAATTCAGAGTTGAAAATAACTCACTAGAACGTAAATTCATCAACTTCGATCATAATTTTTGTATCCTGCATTGATGTCAGGAAGGTGGCTAAGTTTTTTTTATACAATGCAATACTTGAATAATAATTGAAGCGGGAGCATCTCATTGCACCTACATTTCGTTACACCTACAGTCTCCGAACCTACCCGAATGATTCGACTTCAGCAAAATTCATCCTTCTTGTCGATATGCTCACAATAATGAATGTGTTGAGATGAGTAAGGTTAGTTAGGTTAGGTTGTGTTCATAAAAAATTGGAGAATATCCAGTGAATTTTGCAACAGGCATTATTTGGGTATGCTTGGAGACTGTGGGTGTTACGAAATGTGGGTAGAACGCAACGCACCCATTGAAGCTACTGTACCAGCGTAGCTGCCATAATATATACGAACGGTGCTAAAAAGCACAAATAAATGAGTAATATCACTACAACTACGAGAAAAAAGTGGACGGCTTGTGTCTGCAATCCAAACTAGCAAAACAACTGCTAATCGCATGAACGCTGAGAACAGTCAAACCGCATTGTTATTGTTGGTACGTTGGAATGAAAATAAAAAATTACGAGAAGTATTCCTTCATTTTTGAGACGGAAATTAGACAATTCACTGGTGAACAATGTGAAATTATACTGAAAGATTATGATAGTGATTTCAATTAGAACGACATTTTGTAATTGTGTGCTGGTGTTCATCGGATAGAGTGAAAAATGTTTGAAATTGTGGGTATATCTTTTAGTTTTCACCTATTTCGCTCGTACGTGACTTGAATATCATGGTTTTGGTTGTTGGAGGATGTCGAATATCTCGAGTTAACGAATAATAATGAGAGCAATGGATGATTTGTATTCTTAAAAGCAAGTGAACTTGCAGAGTTAGGTAAATCTTCGGTCGCAGTGAGCATCCAAATTTCCGAATTTTTTTTTAATGGAACTAACGGGTACGGGAATTAAAAATTATCTGCAACACTCCTTTCAGCTCCGCTTACAAACCAAACCATCCCAGCAACAAAAAACAGAAGATAGAACAGGTTTGTGCTCGGGGATAACATTTCCTATTCGGTCTCCTCTACAAAATATCCGAATCAAATTTTCGGCGGTCACGTCTATTTTCGGCGATACTGGTAATTTATGTGGTAAAACTTCCCCATTTTTCACATCAATATCTGTCATTAAAAACACGGGAAATTTGTCCTTTTTATCTTAACACCACAAACGCTCAAATTTACTCGTTTTCAACATGTTTAAGCAGAAAAAAAATTTTTTTCTACGAAATGTCAAGAATTCGTTAGCATGTCAGTTCAATAGTGATTAATTTGCAATGTTGCCGGCGTTGCCGCCATCATTGTCATTGTTTAGAACATATTTATGTTGACTTCTGAAAAAGGGTGAATTATTTGAAATAATAATGGTTCTTCCTGCTTAAAAATGTCTCAAACACGTAAACGAAGGCGGGTGTGGTGTTAGGATGAAAAAAAGACAAATTTCGTGTTACAAAACAGCAGAAACTTCATATTATGAAAAATGGTGACGTTCCACCACAAAATTGGCATGTATCTCCGAAAATAGACGTGACCGCCGAAAATGTTATTGGGAATTTGAGTTCCACAAGAACATTTTTGCAAATTTTGATGCTCACTGCGATTGAAGTTTCACCCAGAGCTATTTGAAACTGAAACGAATATAAAAAAATTAATATATTTTTTTCGATAAACTATTCATTAAATAATAATGGCATGAAATTTGAAGTAGACTATTGTCAACATAATACTTAATATTTACAGAAACAGCAGTCCAGAATATTAGCTCTCCTTTCCAGCGGAAGACTCAGCTCAGGTCCTTCATATATTTCACTTAACTGTATCTAAGAATATTTGTATAGTGAATAGAATTTACATTCAATATCATGATTACCATACGGCAACAACTCAGTAAGCAATAGTGAGCAGATACTGACTGTCATTAAACCTATTTTTGGGAAAAATATGTAATATAAAGAACAAAAATACTCTTGTGAACAAAAAAAACTTGCTCTTCATTTATTTTTTTCATTCAATTCACATATCTGAAAGAAGGGAAAAATTGTCTACTGGAGTAATCGGATGTATTTTGAATGAGGGTTAAGATACAACCCCCCAATTCAATGGGATTGGGGTCGTTTGAAAGGTCATCAATTTTTTCTTCTGATTGTTCCATTCCATTTTTCAATTTGATGGTAGTAGACACTGAGGAATAACGTTATAAGAATTGGAACGCAAACCTTTTGTTGAACGATGAGATTAGAATCTTTGGTGTAAATGTTGAAAATGACAAGATAAGCATCTTGAGGAGAACAAAAAATGAATGAAATTTTGAGTGGTTTCTTCGATCAGAATCAAAATAGCGTTTTTTTGAATTCCGTTACAAGTGGTTTGATACCGAGTTTGATACATTTTTCTGCAGATACAATTTTCCTCTAGCATTGAAATTCATTATGATATTCGTTCATCTTTAGTGAACTTATTGCTATAGTTCATTATGCTTCATCGAGTATGTCCAAATCATTTTGATGTCAACGGTTCGACTTGGGTAATCGAAATGATTCAATATTTCAGGAGAATAATGACTGTGTAGAGGCTTTTCAACGATATATGTCACACTTGACAGTATATCCTTTGAACGGTAACCGCTCTCCAAATCTATCTGATGGAAAAATAGTGACACCACTTTTGTTCGGGTTGAAGGCCGTATTTTTTTGGAATTTTATCCTGGCGTTTCGCTGGCGCAAGAGGCTAGCTTCTTCAGAGGCTCATACATCTTGAGTTTGACTCCAATGACAGGGTATTGCGACTTGGTTAAGCATATTCATATGGATTCAGGAATTTGAAAGGAATTTTCAACAGAATGATTCGTTGATGATGAGTGGATAATCAATCGAGTGAACCCAATTCGCCTTACTGAAAAATATGTTCTACTATTCGAAAGTTCTGATACACGAAATCCAAATTTTGAGTTTTCTCTTTCCTGGAAATTATAAAGAACGCTTCGTAGATTTATTAATGAATTAACCATGCCAGTGTCTCATCTCGACACTACTCAGCAAAAACTCAAATATTATGACAAATTTCCAAATAGCCTCGAAAAAGGAAGCATACTAGCTTCCGGAACGTCGCAAAGGGAAAGTATATTCATGTTTTGAAATGATATTTTTTTATTTATTCTCCAAACTCATAGAAAATACGAAACATAACTGACAAAATAGTCCCTCAATTTTGTTTTCTTATAATTTTACACTATTGTATCGCGATAAATTGCTTGAAACTATGAAATTTTAAAATGATATTAGTTTAAAATGATTTGATTGAATTAAAAATTCATTTCATAATCTACCTCCTCAAAAAACATCAAGTAAGAGTTATTCATAGACCAGATCTTTCATATTCCTCGTATGATTTGTGTTGAGTAAATAGATATATGTGAAGGGGATTCAAGAATGAAACTTCTCGAAAAATAATTTTAGACGATGGGAGTAAAATCCATTGGAAGGTAGAGGTGACCTATAACACCGTATTAACAAAGCAACTCAGAAATGATCTAAGCAAGTAAATCAAATCCCACTTTTGGCTAGACCCCATAAAAACCTATTTCAATTTCATTAGCTTTGTCTTGACAATCGTCCCTCAGTTCCTAGTTCACGAATCATTTATTCGAACTCGGAATTCTCCAATGAGCAGAATCATCATAGCATTCATTTATTCGACGTATGCATTCCTAATGAATCACTTAGAGATTTAAATCCTTGATAATTACTGGAAGTTAATGGTGTTCCTGGAAGATGCCTTCTCTTTCTCTAGTCAAACTCATGCTCATATTTTCCCATTATAATAATAGCTTTGGGAATAGTTGGTATGAGGAATTTGTTCCAAAATGTTCACAACAATGATTCATGATGGAATTGAATTCATATCAATGTGGAATATAGATATGCAATAGCTGTAGCCAGTGAATACTTCCATGAAGTGCTCTCAAAAATTATTTTTCAGTTACGAATAGTTATTGTACATGTACCAATAGCATAATGACAATTGCCGGGGACAATATTTGGTGAGGTTATGGGCCTCCGGCCCGAGACCTTGTGATATTCCTCAAATAGTTATACATCGAGTTATAGTAGTGATGCATCGAACATTTCAATATTTATCTGGAATCTGCTTTTGACATCATATTAGATAGGTAACGTCGCTGTAAAACTCTTTATTTATTCGTAATGGCATGAAGGGTTGAGATGACGTTCAAATCTTATGTCGAATGCATAAGACACATTTGTAGACTGCAAAAATAAAAAATTCGACAGTAAAATGATTCAATGGAATATTATCAGAAATGACAGAATATCTTCACTTGGTTTTGAAGTAACTTGCTACCATTATTATACTCGGATAATCCGAACTTCATCGTGGAAAGACTGAATCTTCATCAATTAAACTCTACCTGCCCATCGATCGATGCGGTAGGGTGCAAATTATCCTTAGGTTATTATGTAATGTTTCTGTTTGTTATTTATATTCCACCTGACACAAAGTTAGAAGTCTTGGAAGTATTTTTAGATATTTTTTCACTTGTCAGCTCTGAATGTAATGGAAATATGCTGATTGTGGGCGATTTCAACAATTCCTCTTTTTGTTCTGAACAACCCTATGATACAAAATCTGTTTTATTGAGGAACTTTTCTGAACTTATGAGTTTGAAACAATTCAACACAATTAAGAATACAAACGGTAAAATCTTAGACCTGGTTTTATCTAGTTTTGAATGTTCAGTAGTCAGATCGGATGCTCTCCTGGTTGCCGAGGATAGCTATCATCCCGCTCTTCAGCTCGATTTCTTGGCCTCCTATAAGCATTACGAGCAATTTGCCGTTAACAGTAATCAAACCAATTCGTTGAATTTTAGGAAAGCTAACTATCCAGCTCTCTACGCATCTTTGATCGACGTCGACTGGTCACGTGTATATCAACATAGGGATGTGAATAAAGCGTGCGATGTCTTCTATGAGACTTTGAATGGGCAACTTCAATCTTACGTTCCACTAAAAATTCCGCGTCGTCGGCGTTTTCCACCCTGGTTTGACAGACCAATCATTGACAACATTCGTAAAAAGGAAAAAGTTTATCGTAAACATAAAAAGTCACACGACATCAATCTACTAAATCAATTCAAAGAACTGAGAACCATTATTAAATCCCAAATTAATGCATCTTATAAAAAATACCTGCGAAATGCTGAAAATTCTATTGTAACTGATGCCAAAGGCTTCTGGTCAATTATCAGAGAAAAAAAAGGGCAGTCTAGAATCCCTGGGTGTATGAGAGATGGCCCTGTCGTCTACGATGAACCTCAGAAAATTGTAGATGCTTTTGCCACTTATTTTGAAAGTGTCTACAAACCTCAGTCTAACTCAGACTACTCCCATGATTGTGAAGAAGTTAGTAATGAAACAATCGTCATTCCACCTATTACTCCTGATCAAGTTATTCAAGCGTGCAGAAAACTTAAAAATTAACTCACTTCAGGTGTCGATCAAATTCCGAGTTTTTTTGCGAAAGATTGCCGTTTAGTTTTAGCAGAACCCCTATCTTATTTGTTCAATCTAGTCCTTTCTTCCAGTATTTTCCCGAACCTATGGAAAATTGCTCGTATCTGTCCGGTTCTAAAAAAAGGAGATCCCTCCATGTTGAATAACTATCGTCCTATATCTATACTGTGTTCATTTGCTAAAATCTTGGAAATTATAATCTATGATGCAATTTATACCCCAACTAGGAGCTTGATATCGAAAAATCAGCACGGTTTCATGAGCAACCGATCATGTGTCACTAATTTAGCATGTTTCACTCACTTCGTAACAAATTCCCTCGACAAACGGAATCAGGTCGATGTTATATATAACGACTTTCAGAAAGCCTTCGACCAAATTGACCACTCAATTCTACTAAAGAAATTGCGAAGTTTTGGTTTCTCATCTAATCTTATTTTATTATTCAAATCGTATTTAAATAATCGCAGACAATTCGTTGAATATGAAAACTTCAATTCTCGTTTCATCGCTCCCACGTCAGGTATACCACAGGGGTCCAATCTTGGACCACTTCTGTTTCTCTATTATATCAACGATCTGATCACCTCATTAACTTGTCAAAAGCTTGCTTTTGCAGATGACCTGAAAATCTATTCACTAATAACTTCCTCTCATGACTGCTTTTTATTACAGTCTGATTTGGATAAAATTATATTGTGGTGTGATAAAAACAAATTGAGCCTCAATATTAGTAAATGTTTCGTGATGAGTTATTCAAGATGCAAAAACCCGGTAACTTTCAACTATTCCATCGATCGAAACGTATTAGAACGTCGCTCAGAGATTATAGACCTGGGAGTTATATTTGATCATAAACTTTCATTTATTCAACATATAAACCAAACGGTATCGAATGCTCTTAAAGTTCTCGGCTTCGTTATCAGAAATTCTCATGGTTTTGAAAACACAAAAACATTGAAAATATTATACTTTGCATTTGTTCGCTCAAAATTAGAATACGGGTCATTGATTTGGAACCCTATTTACGAATGTCATTCTAAAGAAATTGAATCAGTTCAGAAAAGATTCCTCAAATTTCTGGTATTTCGAGAAGATAATAATTATCCTATGAGAGGGCTGCATAATGATATTTATTTGAATAGATTTGATGTCACCTCTTTATCGAACAGGCGAATCATCGCTGCCATTTCGTTTCTTCATAAATTGATTCATAACAACATAGATTGCCCGTATCTCTTGCATGAAATCAATTGGTTTGTGCCTCGCCTAGAGTCCAGACATACTGTTACATTCCATATCAGTATCTCGCGTACCAACATTTCACTTCAGAGCCCTATTAGTAATATGTGTCAAAACTTTAACCGTTTTTCTAGAATATGCGACATCAATTTCGACTCACTAAAATCTATTAGTTCCTTGATATTGAGTGAATTGTCAAATAATTGACTTTTGTGTCTTTTGATACTTATATACTTATATTATTCACTTAGGTTTGTGAGGTCAAAGTTTGGATATTCAGAGCCTGTGTTGAGAGTATACTGGGGTGGTGGCTGGAATCAGATGTCGCCCCTTTGTCTACCACCTTGTTCTCTGACTTGTCGGTGTATGCTATACTTTTTTTTTACCCCCCCCCCCTCTGTGACAAATATTTTAACACATATTTGTATTTATTTATTTTCATCTAATTCCTATGTAAAATTGATAAAAATTGTGCTGCCATCGATAATCATTTAATACTTTGTATTTTTGTATTTTCCTACAATTGGGTTTTTTGTACCTGTTGGAAATAAATGGCTTATTATTATAATTTTCATTATATGAACTCCTCTGTTACTTGTGTATATTTTGTGGTCCGAAACTTTTTGCTTGACTTCAAATTCCAGGAATGAAGTTGAACAAATCATTTTCAAAAGTGAAGATATATACTTGACTCTTTCCTGTTCCAGAATTATGTTCACAATGTTTCCTGAACCTAACAAAATAATATTTTTTGTCCTTAGTTCGATTTCTGTGCAGTACATTTCAGAAAATAGTCATTCATTCACGATATTACGAACGTAGTGTACTTAACCCACTTTATCCTGGTGTTAACATCAGTCGCTACACAAAGTATACAGAGATCTACCATCAACACTCCGAAAACAAATCAAAATTCCTTTAATGAAGGTATAAAATTGTGAGAGATTTCTACACAGGAGAGTTTCATGAGGTCAACGCCTTGATTGCTCTGTTTATTGGTACCCAAGTTGGTATAGATAATTTGTACATTTATATATTTGTTTTTCTCACATCTATTGGCTATTTCAAGATTCATTTATTTACTCAAGTGAAGGTGATGTGAAAGAGAATTCTCGGAAGTTCACTTGAACATTTGGTTTATCATTGTCGATTAGTCGAGTAGATATATCAATCAACAGAATTCATTGAAAGTTTTGAAAAGAATAATAACATTTGAAATATTCTATAATCACACAATTGTCGAAGTTGCACATGGTAACTGTGTAAGATAGAGAAACATAAAATGAAACTACTAGGAACACCATTTAATTACCATTCGTTTAAAAATAATTCTCTCTAGTGAATGGAGGGCAACTCCTAGACTAAGTACCTCAGAAAATTGTGGATTTTGTTTCTGAAACGTTAATAATTTGATAATGAAGTGAAGAAAACATTCAATCGTTAATCAAAATACCAAAAACATGCTTGGCCATAATATTTTAGCCCAAGTATGAGTGTAAATATATCGTCAATTCTTAGAACTATGATGCAAAAATTGAACTGATGGGGAAAAATGCAAATTTTGCAAAAATTCACTTTTCTTTATTGAAAATGTAATGTAATGGTTTTTGATTACCAGTCCCACTTTGGTGGTTGTTAGTTTCTCCTGCCTCAATATCTAACAACTCGCCTCTTTTTGTAATTTTTCGAGTAATTTTTAAATCGGTAAGAATCAAACCAATATCTGGATCGTCCCTAAACGGAAATATTTCATAAATTTGATTTTGATGATAATGCAATGTGTGAACCCATTACCTCTACCCGAATTACTGGCATACGGAGTAGATGGCGGTAGTTGAGTTGGTAGGCATCTGAGCTGTTTCGTTCGAAAGTTTTTATCTCCAAATCTACTTCTTCATTTCCTTTTCCATGCGTTAATGATTTATCCAAAATGTTTGCCATCATTGTTTTGATCCAAGAAAATCATGAACTATATAATTGTTTGTTCAGTTTCATTAATCCATTGCACTCATACAATGGGTTCTACAAGAAACCAAAACGATGCCTGGCGCGAGCAAAATAGAACATCGTTGCAATTAGACGACAATGAATTATTGGAATATTACTATGGCATTACCTCTATTTTCATCATGCTAGACAACTGTCTTGTTGAAAAATTCGTGGCATACTCTTTATTTCCAGGATTCAATCTTTCGCCCTGTCGAAGAGTACAGACACATTATTTTTCAGAAATTTGGACGGGACCGATTTTATTTAGGCACGTATTCCATCACATCTATAACCTGTTGTGAAACGTGAATTTGGCAACACTGAGTGACAGATCCTACAATTAATCAGTTCAGAAATGGCTTTGTACGGCCGAGTATATTATGGTGGACGGCTTCGCCAATTTCAGGTAAATCTCTTCAAATCTTGGCGCAAGTAATTCCTATGGAAAGCTGTTAAACAACAACTGTACTGAGGTTCAGATTTTTTGGGGAACTGATGATCCGGAATGCATTTAATTCGCAAGCCTCACCGATTGGTACTGAGGATATTTATGGCGGTTCGAAACAGCTGCCCAGGCATCGGATTTCTGAATGCAATCATATCTCACAGCGAAATTATGCTTGCTGTCAGGGTTGCAGCCTTCTTTGTACGATGTGCATGTTAGAGATCAATTTAATTATGTTCGTTTTTTTTAGTTGTGTAATTATTTGAGGTATTGTACAGGAACGTGTTTGTTTTGAAAATCATGCAATTGCATGTATTTTGGTGGATTGCGTTTGAGCTAGGAGAGATATGTGTTGAGTTGACTAGATCCCAAACTGAGAACAGAAAATTACTCGGAAAATTATGTTTGATCACTTTTTAGTGACTTCACAAGTGTTAATGGATGAATTGCAATTTTGGTAGACAACTGGTGATCAGAAATTTTATAAGGAAAATGATTTCATTCACGAAACTGATGCTATATGGTCATTTAGACATGCCATACGTCTCCTCACTAGAATGTCCTTCGAATAAAATATGTTATAGTGTCAGATAATATAGAACACCCATATGTGAAATTTGTAGAACACCGCGTAAACAAATCTTGGGAATATCGTCCACGTTCATTTAATCCTAAACAACATTCTTTGAATAGCGACAGAAACGGAAAAATTATTCATCATATTTGTTTGTTTAATGAAATGATTTCAGCTGACATGGATATTTTGTAAGTACCCACACTTTGAGTTTATTGAGCAATATTCAATGTATTGAACTCTCTGAGATATTATAAATCGAATTCCTCACGAAGATGTTCCTGTAGTAGCATCCATGAATTTTTTTCGATGAAAATAATAATTTCTGAGGTTTATTGAGGAGTTTCTTCAAATATATGAATGATTCCTGCGATTCCTATTTGCCTATTTGTAACAAAGACAAGGTAGATTTTTTTCAGCTTGTTGTGTTGACAAGGTGTTTGTTTTATACGTTATAACTCATTCCTTTTTTTAAACAGTGCCAATAATCTAATCCATAAATCTAGCTTTCAGTGGAAAGTTTCATAATTTCTGTAGAAAGATTGTTTTGGAGATTGCAAAGTCGGCTGCAAGTTTATACAGGGTGCTCCAAATTAAGTGGCACCGTTGCCGACTTCGTTTTTATTGGCGCTACGAATTCCGTTAAATGAACAAACTAGTAGCAATTCCAATGGCGTTCTCGATACCGAGAACAGAAGAAAATACAGTCACGGTTTCAAAATATTTCATAAAATGAATAATTTCATTGGAATACCCTATATTTCATCATAAATTTCGATTAGTAATGACAGTCTCAATAACAAAGCTTATATCACCTTTCTTCCTGAAGATGAAAATGAGCGACTTATGTGAAAATATTTCTTTTATTCCATAATCCATTTCTAGTCTATCCTCACAATCAGCAAAGACGATTTAATATTAATGTTTGGTGTGCTCTATTCAGAGGAAGAATTTTCAGTCACTTTTTTCACCATTGTTCTTTGAAAGGACCCCTTTGCATTAATTTTCAAACATGAGTTTTGGAAGAGTTTTTCGATGACGAGTTCGATGATCTTGATCTGGATGCTTTGATGATTTATTTTCAGCAGGATAGGGCACCAGCAGATAATTCCACTGGCATAAAAAGAATGTCGAGAGACTATTTTGGAAACAGATCAATTGCTACAAATGGTCTTAAGTGGCCTCCTCGTTCACGGGACATGACACCTCTAGATTTTCATTTTTGAGGATTTCTCAAAACTGATGTGCACAAAATGAAACATAATAATGTGAATGAGCTGAAAAATCATACTGAAACTGTAATTAATACAATTGATGGCTGAACTTTGTTGAAAGCAACACTTAGTGTCAAGAGAAGGGCCCAAATATGTGTTCAACAAGAGGGCGGTTTGGAACATTAACTCGATATTTCATAACTACTCATTCGCTGAAACAAAGAATTTTGTTTACTAGTCAAAGGAAGAATCATTTCCACATAAGTCATTCATTTTCAACTTTAGAATGAAACGTGATATGAGCTTTGTTGGTGAGAATGTTATTACGAACCGAAATGCATAACAGAATATAGGGTGTTCCGTTTTAAAAAATATCATTTTACGAAATATTTCGAAAACGTGCCCTCATTTTTTTTTTCGACATCGAGACCGTTGATAATGCTACTAGTTTGTCCTCTTAATCGAATTCGTAGAATCATTAATGACGGAGTTGGCAATGGTGCGGACTTAATTTGGAACACCCTGTAACCTACTAATCATGGGAATTCATCTATAACATTGTATAACCCCTATAAAAAAGCCAGCAGCAGTACTATGTACATCTTCAATTCTGAAGTATCCATTTACAACTACGAGGAAATTCTTAGAAATCGAAGTGAACGATCAAAGACATCTCAAAAAATATAAATGAATCGGTTCTGGAGTTGGGAGCAAATTGCAAGCACTTCACGTTTTCTGGTTTAAATCATACATACACACACTCTCAGTCTATAATTTAAGTTCGAAGCTCTTTGATATTGTTGATGTATCTGGCGTCTATCCGTCTCGAAGGCGAACCGGTAGATCGTGATCTGATTTTAATAACTCCTCGTTGCTTTGGTTTGCTTCTACAAAGGTGAGCCGTTCTGGGAATATTTATAGACTTTAATGCCACTGATGTTGTAGTAGTACGACTGGTTCGTGAAATAAAGGATACAATTGATGAGGGTGAATGTCACAGTGGCGAGCTATTTTTGAAAGGGATATCAATAAAGATTTCGTTCTATATTCTGACGTTTTTCAGGTTTTTAATACGTGACACAGTCAACAATATAAAAATATCGTGATACACGTTAGGTTCTTTCAACTACGCCAGATAATGTCAGGTGGATAAGTTTACAGCAAGAAGAGTATGGGGGTAACAATAAAAAGGGGATAATGATAATATTACAATAGTTTCATCAATTACAATTCATAGTCAACGAGATTAAAATATTAATGTAGTAATACAGTTCAGAGAAAATAAAAATACTGCAGTTACTCGCTCAAAATGAATGATCGTAGTTTTAGAATATTCCAAATGTACTCGGATATTTTCTTGGCCTCGAAGACTGATAAGTTTTGTGAAGCAACAATCAATGTTGCCAAACTCCGTAAGCAAGAAATATTCTGTTTCATCACTGTGTAGATAGGACAGTCAAAAACAATATGGAAAAATATTTCCGTTTCGTTTTTATTGCAGACTGGACAAATCAGGTTAGGTAAAAAAAACTGTTCGTTCCGTTAACCAGCTGACGAACGTCAACCCTCAGAAGTCGAAAGTTGTGTGAGCAATGGATCAACGAGGCCTTACCTTTTAACGTGCGATTACCCAGCACGGTGGCCCGCCGAGGATTCGAACCCCGGCCTTCCGCTTGATAGGCAGATATGCTAACCACTACACTACCAAGACCACAAATTATCAATTGATAGTATAGAAGATTCCATTGAGTGTGAATTTTAGTGTGAAGTGATTGGCCATACGTAATTGTGCTATAGTGCGGGTGACCTGGATGGGCAGTTTTAGTAACAGATATGAGCTTGCATCAACAGTAATATTAAATAGATTATAAAAATACATGAATGGGTAACGAGATGTTATTGCAATATCAGAATCAGAAGATACCTAACGGATAAAAACCCAGAAAAAAATTCATCTTGCATATCGAAGATCCGTGAAAACATCAATTTCTACATATATATTGTCACGACCCCAGCTGGGTCGTTTTGGTAACCAATTACCAATTTTTAGTTATTGGGGGTTTCACTCTGAATGTCTTTTCTTTGATCCATTAACCCAGTTCATGAGGTGAGGTGGTGAGTAATTGAACAGTCGGATAAAATTAATACATCTATTGATTGAACAGATAAAACAAATCACTCGTACTTACAAATAATAACTCATCATTGTCGCCGTGTGTCACACCTTCGGGGACCGCCAGCAAGTAACTAACTAACTATCAATCATTCCCTCAATCCCTCTCTTTCAATATCCAGGTGAAAAATCTCTGTCAGCGTTTTCAATTCACATCGTAAAAAGCCAACATTTACCGAAGTGCTGAGACAGCGATCTCAGCAGCTAGTTAACATTACTTGATACAATGTGAATTGGATACTTCCGGATATGCCGCCTGATATTCGACGAAAATAGAGGAATTGGTGTTTCTGCAAATATATTTGGTTTTATTGGTTTTTCCCAATAATGTGACACATGCCCGCCGACCAAAAAAAAGGTGGCCTCCACCTTTTGACGGAGTATATGAAAATTAATATGCGCATACATATATAGTTAAAAAAAAATAAACATATTACCACAAAAAAAATAATTCGAAAAAAAAGAAATTGACTAAGTGTTCCCGGAATACAAATAATAAAAAAACAGAAAAGAAAAAATATTTTTCAGAAAAACTTGCGAACTCTCAAAATATCATGTTTGTCAAAAAAAAATAATAATAAAAAAAAATATAGCTAACTACGTCAATTCATTTTATTCAAACCGAAAATATATCCGTTCACTGAAACGTTCCAACACACAAGTTACTCAGTCCGGCGCTGGCACTTAGTCTTGAATCACCGAATGTCCATTTGATATATCCATTCCCTTACCACGGTGTCGTATTTCTGTTGTTGTACGGATGGCAATACTGAAGGTCGACTCTAGTTGATTCGTATGTCATGTGGAAAAAGTAGGTCACTGGGTAAGCGAAACATGCAGCGTTTGTAATTTGTAACGCGGGGGTGTTTCGTGCCTCTCCAGAGTTTCCGCTGATTTGTGATGACTGTGAACCACAACAACGTACTACGGCTAGCTTCACCGGCTACTCTACTCGTACTGGTAAAATGGTGGATGCATTTGATCATCGTTAATTCTGTGTAGTTTGTGTAGTTTTCTGGAGTGTTCGAGGTTCATCTTGCCTCGATCAGCGTTGCTTCGTGACCCTTGAGGCCTATCATCAGTGATATGTACGGTAGCAATTCGTCAGGAGTTCGTTTTGGAGAAAATGTGCGAGGTAAGCTTACAATCTCTTTGTGTAGAGAATGTTGAAGAGCCCATGTTTCTGATTTCAATTTCTGTGTTTCAGAAAGTACCCTTTTTCTTCCTGCACTATCGTTGTGGGATTGACGATTCTACCGGTTTGAGATGCTGCTTTGTTGAGGATGGGTTACTTCATCAGTGGGGACCTTGGGATTGTGGCCTGGTCTTAGTCTTTGATCTTATGGCTTCCTGATTGAGGTACGTCCAGATGTAACATCGCTTGGATTTGCCCTCGCTTGCATACGGATGCCCTTTGCATGGGATTGGACTGTGGGTGATCTGTTGCGCCAGTGTCGTCTGGGGATGCCATCGGGGGACTTTTGTGTTGGTCGTCAGCCGCATATGAAATACAAAATGAAAGGCAGGTGAGTTCTTATTAAACTAAGTTTGTAAATTGAATAAAACATTGTTTTCAGTTTCATAAGTATATTATATATAAAAAAAATTAGAGAAAAAGAAAGTACTGGGTTGCTATTATGCTATGTAACATGTATATACATCTATATTCCATAAAACATGTCTATAAATGTTATTTGGGCTCATTGACATCCAAATACAGTATACAATTCAACAGGATATATATTCATCTATATATGTTCAATAAAGTTATCTGATAATCGAAAATGAGATAGTTTCATTTGAGTACAATATCTCAAGTATTCGAAACTAGCTTTCATTATTATTGAGAAGAGAAAAAAAAAAAGGTCACTTGGTTTGCCTCTGTTCATTGCTGGTTTGATTTGCTTACATGAAATTCAAATGTTGGAGTGGAGAAAAAAATATTCGCTCTCATATAATGGGAGATTATGATTCACACGAAGATGTCTCTTCGATTTATTCGTTCAAGTAAATTATCTTTCTCATCAAGAAATTATCTGGTTAAGTAACCCTCAAAATTAGCATACTAATATTTTTTATACTTGAAGGAATATATTTGGGTGAATAGTGTGTTCATAATTTGTGTCTGAGGTGATGCCTCATGAACATTGAATTATGTACACTGGTCACACTTGTTTTTCACCTACACAAGTATTTTCTACCTGATGTGGCCAAATACTTTGGCCTGGCAGCGTCCTGCCTATTTCATTGGTATTTTCTCAAAGTGAATGGATCCATTTATTCATTAATTTTCATTTGACTAAAACATTTTTCTTCTCATATTTCTTCAATAGTACACAACCGCTATTTACAGGGTGATTCCACGTATTAAAAGCGCTCCTAATATTGAAATCACCTAGTGAACTTTGGTATCGGTGCACTTTATCTTTTGTAATATGAATTCTAATTATATTTATCTTCTATTATTTCTTTATCACTTTAGTGGTACCACTTTATGCAATATAAATCATTCAATTCATCATTTCAATCTTGCCTTATTTGCAATTGATAATTACTTATATTTCTCCAACATCTGTTATATAAAAATAATAATTTGTGTACACTTTCAAGCTTTTCCCAAACGCTCACGCTCTCGTGTTCCATAGTTTTCAGAAACAATAGAGATCTCAACATTCAACTCTGAGTTTACATATAAATATATCGCTTTCCTGAAGCCTGCAGAACAATAGAAGTTCAATTCATCATTATCACTGTCATTGGTTTCTTCAGTTAAAATTGATTTCATAATCCTCAGTGATCAGCTTGGTTTGAGCGCGGACACTGCACTTAGTGCTTGATACATTTGAACACTCACTCTCTATCGTGGCTGTACTTTCTTATACAAAGTTTTCCCAAACGCACACGATACAGTGAATTTCTCAATATCAGCACTTCACCTGTTGCTTGATAGCTAAATATCTCTTAACACTCACTCTCTGTCGTGGCTGTACTTCCTCATACAAAGTTTTCCCAAACGCACACGATACAGTGAATTTCTCAATATCAGCACTTCACCTGTTGCTTGATAGCTAAATATCTCTTAACACTCACTCTCTGTCGTGGCTGTACTTCCTCATACAAAGTTTTCCCAAACGCACACGATTCAGTGAATTGCTCAATATCAACACTATGTTTTAAGCAAATTGTGACTACTGCCACCTAAGCTGCCTTTTAGAGTCGAGCGTGAAACTCGAGAGATCAGCGATTGTCCACTTAATGAACTGAATTCATTTGTCATATATTCCCAAACGTGAATTACTAGATATAGGTTCATCAGGTGAACAACCGTTACCACTTTTACTTTCAGGTTTTCTCTGGCCCTTTTTCCACTTAAGAAAAAGTTGAATCAGAAACTGCGCCAAGCAAACATAGTAGCAACCTATATGCAAAAAATATCTCTTATTATATTTTTTATTTCAGTTGAATTGTATAGACATATGTAGTTATAATTAAAATATTTTACGCTAGCTATGTACATTTTTACTGTATTAGTTTGACTCGTAGTCAGATTCGTCATTTGGTTCAGGGGTCCAAGGGTCATTGTATGGTAAAATTCTGCTCACATGTATCACTTCTACTTTGGAGTTTTTACTTTCCCCTTTTTGAACTTCATAATCTACTTCTCCGAGTTTTCTCTTTATGATGTAGGGCCCAAACCACCGCAACAGTAATTTTTCACTCTTTCCGACCTTTCTAATGGGAGTGAAAACTTTTACTTTGTCTCCCGCTTCGAATTCCAAATGCCTGTGCTTTTCATCGTATCTAATTTTATCCTTTTTTTGTTTTTTCTCGATGTTTTCTATTGCCATATTGCGTACTGCCAATGCTCTTTCTCTTATCTCTAAGGCATTTGGCGATTTCCCCCCTTGTAAGAGGTTAGCTTCTGTTGGCAGAATAGGTTCTCTACCATATACCAGCATAAAGGGTGAGAATTGGGTGGTGTCTTGTCTTGCTGTGTTATAGGCAAAGGTAACATGACAAAGGAATTCGTCCCAGTCGCTTTGCTGAGTGTTAGTGTATATGGATAGCATATCCGCTAATGTCTTATTAAAGCGCTCGCATAGGCCGTTACAGCTAGGATGATAGGCAGTTGTATACTGATTGACCGTTCCCATACTCCTCAACAGTTCTTGTACCAACTCCGAACGGAATGTTTGGCCCCTATCGCTTAATATATGGCGTGGCGCTCCATGTCTTGTTATAATTTTTTCTAGCATGAATTTTGCCACTGGCTCTGCTTTACCTGAAGAAAGTGCTTGTGTTTCGGCCCACCTTGTTGCAAAATCTGTTGCCACTACTATCACCGTTTTTCCATTTCTACTCCTACGGAAAGGACCCAGTATATCTATGCTCACTTTCTCAAAAGGAGTTCCCACAGCTATAGGCTTCAATAAGCCCACAGGTTTTCTGTTTTGTTGACCTTTTCTTGCTTGGCAATCTCTACATCCTTTTACGAATCGTTCTACATCTTTGTGTAGTCCGTTCCAGTAGTACCTGTTTTTAATTTTGTGAAGGGTTTTAGCCATACCCAAATGACCTGCAAGTGGTTCAGAATGATGGTTGAAAAGTATTTCTTGCACCAGTGATTTGGGAATTACCAACAGTTTGTCTCTTCCATGTATTGAAGGATTCTCTTTATAGAGAATGTTGTCAATAAGCCTGAAATTTCTTGCTCGCTTTGCTAATCCAATTGAGATAGATGGATCGGAAGGGGATTTAATGGCTTTTATCAAATCTTGAATTTCCTTATCTTTCAGTTGTTCATTTTCAAGGTCTGTTGGTAGCAAGAGAAACGTGGGTATACTATCGATGTCCTCGGTTGGCATTTCCTCTGGTGTGAACACAGGATTCCTCGACAAGCAGTCAGCATCTTTATGCGCAGTCCCATTTTTATGTACTACTCTGTAGTCATATTCTGATAATTTGATAGCCCACCTACACAATCTTCCTGTGGGATCTTTGAGGGTCTGAATCCAACATAATGCATGGTGATCTGATACTATTTTCACAGGGCGCCCATAGACTAAGTGACGTAGATATCCCAAAGACCATATGGCTGCTAGAGCTTCGAGTTCAGTAATCGAATAATTTTTCTCTGCTTTTGTTAGGCTTCTACTGATGTAGGCTACTGGATGTGCTTGTTCGTTGTCATCATCCTGAAGTAATATCGCTCCTAGGCCTATTTTCGAAGCGTCCACTCTGAGTTCACACTCTTTTTCAGGATTGAAGTGTTGCAGCACAGGGGCAGTTACTAACTTTTCTTTGAGTTCCTCGAATGCTTTCATTTGGTCTTCAGCCCATATAAACTGGTTTTTCTTCGTGGCCTCATGTAATGGTCTAGCTAATATTGAAAAATTTTTGATGAATTTCCGGTAATAATTACAAAGTCCTAAAAAGCTTTGGAGATTTTTTACTGATTTCGGCGTTGGGAATTCTTTTATGGATTTTAGCTTGTCTTCGTCTGGAGATATTCCTTCTTCACTAACGATGTGCCCGAGGATGTTAACTTTTTTCCTGGCATACACACATTTGCTTGGTTTCAGTGTTAGCCCTGCTGACCTCAATCTCTTGAAAACCTTTTCCAATTTCTCAAGATGTTCCTTTTCAGTTTTTGAGAATACGATTATGTCGTCGAGATATATTAATACATCCTTCCACTTCATTCCTTCGAAAACTCTATCGGCTAAGTAGCTGAAGGTGTTTGGTGCGTTGCATAAGCCGAAGCTCATGTAATTAAATTCGAAGGAGCCTTGGCCCTGTGCGACAAAAGCTGTGAGGGGCTTTGATTCTTCCTCAACTTTCACTTGAAAGTAACCACTGAACATGTCTAAGCAACTGAAAAATTTTGCTCCTCCTAAATAAGTCAGAATGTCGTCGATGTTTGGAATAGGGTAATTAGATTTTTTTGTTACGCTGTTCAATTTCCGGTAGTCCACACAAAATCTGCTCTGTCCATCCTTCTTTTTCACCAGTACTATAGGGCTAGCCCAAGGCGAGTGGCAAGGTCTGATGATATTGCAATCTAGCATTTCTTCTATTTGATCACTTATGATTTCTCTTTCTTTTTGTGATACTCTATAGGGCCGGCTCTTAATAGGCTGAGCATCCCCAACATCGATTACATGCTCAGTTAGATCAGTCTTACCCATACGTCTCATTGATTTTGAAAAAATATCCGAATACTCTTCTAGAAGGGAGGATAACTCATCCTTGAAGTTTAGATTTTCTATGTGATCTAAGCTGTGATCTTTTAGGGTCACAGCATCATCCTCATTTTCTGAGTATAATACTATGGCCTGGCCTTCATGAAATATGTCTTCCTGTAGGAATCCAATCGTACTATGTTTCAATAATTTTTGGGGAGTTGATTTGAGGTTTTTTATATTAATGAAAAAATTATGATTCATCTGTTTTAGCCTATCTGTTATTAATAACCCTTTTGGAATTAGAAATTCATCATTTTCAAAAAAATTCCATGTTGAGTTTTCCAATTTATATTCCTCTTCAGCCCCTTCTATCTCCAGAGTAACCTCCTTTGTTACATCGGGGTATAGCAGGATATCGTCAATCAACTTCAGTTTCAGAGATTTCCTTTCTGGATGATGTCTTTCATGGCTATTAATCCTCTTGTATTCTAAATCATTTTCGTGTACTAACGGGTAATCATGTCCTCCTTGTTTAATCAGTAAAATATCCTGAGATTTATTACAAATTATTATTTTAATAAGTATATCCTGGAAAATGTAACCCAGCATGTTTTTCACCTTGCCCCAATCTAGGTTGTCATTTCCGCAACCTAGACGAGGTACTGCCAGTTTAGTTATTTTGTGTTCCAAAATGTGTTCCTTCATTTTTATCAAAGAGTCAAATAGATTTTTCATAGTTGGCTTCTCGTAGTAGAAATTCTTTGTTACCAAATAGTAGATCCACCTCCCATTCCATTTCAGGGTTGCTAAACCCCCTGCTTTTTGGTTTTGCTGTTGAAGCTCGTACACATGACCATATTTTTCCTTAAAAGTGATGGCTATGCCTTTATTCATTTTGATATCTGAAGAAACACAGTGGGCCAAAGCAAAATCTTCTGGCATGCTGAATAGGTCTTGGCACCTCTCCTCAATGTCTGCTTTCATAATGAGGTTTTCCATATTTTCCTTATTGATGAAATTCTCGTAAGTTTCCTTCAGGTGATTCTCTAGAATTTTCACGTTACTTGGCGCCTCCTTGAGTTCATTTATTTTTATTTCTGTCGTGTTGATGTTTGTGTGCATTATTTTCTTGAGTTTTATGTTTTCAAGACATTCTTTTTTGTAAGCATCGTATAATTGTGTTTTGTTTAAGGATATATTTTTTGAATCTATAGTCTTCTTTTTGTTAGGCGTAGTGCACATTATTCCTGAAGGAAAATTTTCATGCTCGAATTTTGGTTCATTGTTTGTTTTGATTTTTATTGCAGTTTTATAATCAAGGGTCGATAGAAACAAAGTATTTCTGTTCAAATTAATGATTGCTTTATATTTTTGTAGAAAATCCATACCAAGGATCAGTGGGTAGGGTAGGGTATCAATCACCATGGCTTGGCAGGTTGTATTGAAATTTGCAATTTGCAGTGAAAATCTTGCTGTTCCCAGTATTGGTATCTTTCTTCCTCCTGCTGCTAAGAGATTCATTGGTTTATTGATGTGCGAGAATTTTTGTACGAAAGTTTTTGATATTATATTTCTTTGTGACCCGGTATCTATGACAGTCCTCGCTATTTTTCCATTTATTTTTGCTTCTATCGTCAATATATCATAATTAAATTCATTGTCTAATATTGCCCCTTTTGTGGAAAGGACGACGTTGGGGGCTATTGACGGCGTCCTCCGTTGTTTGGGTGTTCATTGTGATACTGCCTGGTTCTGCATGCTGTGGCGTAGTGTCCTATTTTGTTACAGTGGTAGCATTTAGGTCGACCGTCATGAGTTCTGGTACTAGGTATATTTGCATCCTGTCGGGGGTTTGTATGATTTGAGCCATTCCGTTGGGTATTATGTGTATTTTGAGAGGGTCGTACTTGATTTCTGTATTGGTGGTTTGTACGAGATGTATTGAACTGTTGCGTTGGGTGGAAAGGTTGACGGAATCGTAGATTATTTGAGTAATTCTGATTATGGTTGGTCCTATTATAATAATTTCTAGGTGGCGGTCTTGGGTTGTAGTTGTGGAATTGCCTGTGGAATGTGGGTCTGAATGGTGGTTGTGTTTGGTAAAAACAATGTATAGGGTTGTTGATGTTGCATGCATTTGCATGCCCCGTGTAGTTCGTGTAATTCGGCTGAAAGTTGTGTGAGTGGCATTGCATACATGCACAATGGTTATTTGTGGCGTTCTCTTGTCTAATGGTTTCTTCTCGGGTGTTTGGGTTGTTGACCATGGAGATGTCATCTAGTTTGTCTATGATTTTTTTGAACTTTGCCCAATCTAGATTTTCTTCCCGTATTAATCTGTAATTAGGATATAAGTCGGGCCTAATGCCATTCTCAAAAAATTTTTTGAATTCCTCCACATTTCCAGTCGGGTCGAATTCACCAAACAGTGACTGTAAATCGAAATAGTATGATTTTATAGATTCATCAGGTTTCTGTTTTCTCAAATAAAGCTGCTTTTCCAGTGCTCTTCTTGATTCCTCCTCCCCATATTCCTCAAGGAAGTCGGCTTTTAGCTGTGACCAAGTCTTCTGGTTGTTGTTTTGGTTTTCCCTATATCTCCTAAACCAATGAACAGCTGCGCCCTCTAAAAATGACTCTAGGTAGGCCATTTTCATTGCACTGTCCCAAGCATTTGCTGCGCATGTTCTCTCGTATTGTTTCAGAAATGCTAGGGCATTGTCGGTGCCGGGATTGAAAGTTGAGGGGCACAAGAATTTTGGTAGTGTTGCCGTTCTGGCCTTGTTGAGGCTGTCTTGAAATGTTGTATCCGCCATTGTTATTGGTTGGTTTGCTCCTGTCTGATCTGAATTTTCGGGTGCTGGTTCAGGTGTCTTTTCCCGTTGGTGTTGTTGAGGTTTCCCTGTGTCTTCTGCCTTTGTAGTGCTCGATCCTAATAATCCATCTATCTCTTCAATACTCTCTCTGTTTTCAGATACAGGAATGGATGTTTTGTACTGAGGTTCCTTTCCGATTGGAGAAAGTGCCCTTGGACTCTCTTCGTCTCTGTTTCGAGGTGGTGAAGTTCCTAGCCTAGGTTTTCTCGCAAAGGGGTTTTCAACAGCGAAATTTTCAGTACTGCGATGTGTAGGGGTGAAATTCGGTATTTCTCTCACTTGTAATTTTATTTTTGCAGATCTGGTTACTACCCCTTTACCATCCGACATTTGATTATTTGCCAGTTGTAAATATTTTTTATTGTTGTCAGTATGAAGTAAACATGAATAAAGATCAAATATACACGATACACTACACACAAGAATATATTTGCATATGGGTCGCTATCATATTATTATAAGTATATTCGTAGTTGATATTGTTTAAATCTTCAGTTCATTCATAATAGTATATTTCTAGGTGTAGTTTATAACAGTAGTATTAGTAGTAAGTTTATTCTCTTATTTTATTTTCTTCATTTGAATATTCAGGGTCATGGGTCGCTACCATATGATAATACGTATATTTAGAGTTAATATTGTTTATAACCTTACTGAGTTCATTGATAATAGTATATTTATAGGTCATAACGCTAGTACTAGTAGTAAGTTTATTCAGTTATTTCATTTTCTATATTTTTTTTAAATGTTCAGGGGTTCTTGGCGTTGGAGGCCTATCAAGTTTCTCTGAGTTTTCTTCAAAAATATTGTCAAAATTGAACTGATCATCGAATTTGAAGAGAGGGCTTGCAGGGCCAATGTTGCGAGGGGTTAGTGGTCTCTCTGGGGGTAGTTGTTCCCTAATGGGGCTACAATTGCATTCTTTAGCCCGTTTTAATTTCTGTTCCTCCCTTTGAGATTTGGTTGGTCTCTTACGGCCCATTTGAGAGTGAACACTTTACCGATCCATAAAATCCACAATATATTTTTTGTCTATATCATAAATTCAATATTGGATTGTGCCTCAGATCTCAAGAAAACTCTCGATATTCAAACATGTGATGAACACGCTGCCTAAACACCAGAGAGAATTTTTTAAGATTATCAAGGAGACACAAATCCGCTATTGGAATTTTTCCAAAATCAGAATAAAAAACTTTGTCATCAACATATGTGGTGAACACGCTACATCAATGACGAAAGCATTTGAACGATTTTGTCCCTATCACATGAAAAATAACCTTGCTTATGGAGGGAATATCAGCTTTTATAATAGAAATCGCAAAACATTCCTGATAAAGATATATGTGATGAACACGCTACATCAATACCAAGAAGAATTTTAACGATTTTGTTTCTAACTGAAAAACACACAGGGATAAAAAGAAATTCGAAGAGACCACTATTTTGCGCATTAGGGCATATGAGAAATGAAACTGAAACAGATATATTCTATTCTATCCAACGTTGTTCAGTAATAAAAAGACATTTGTCAGTTAGAGAAAAAAAAATCACCATACAACATGAACTGAGCTTTTTGTGAAGTTATTCATTTTTCGAAAAAAAAAAGAAAATCAAAACTGGAATTAAATGAAAGATAAAAATTTATAACTGATTTCATTAGGAAGAATGAAATCCTAGAATCGTAGGACGGCGCCTCCACCAAATGTCACGACCCCAGCTGGGTCGTTTTGGTAACCAATTACCAATTTTTACTTATTGGGGGTTTCACTCTGAATGTCTTTTCTTTGATCCATTAACCCAGTTCATGAGGTGAGGTGGTGAGTAATTGAACAGTCGGATAAAATTAATACATCTATTGATTGAACAGATAAAACAAATCACTCGTACTTACAAATAATAACTCATCATTGTCGCCGTGTGTCACACCTTCGGGGACCGCCAGCAAGTAACTAACTAACTATCAATCATTCCCTCAATCCCTCTCTTTCAATATCCAGGTGAAAAATCTCTGTCAGCGTTTTCAATTCACATCGTAAAAAGCCAACATTTACCGAAGTGCTGAGACAGCGATCTCAGCAGCTAGTTAACATTACTTGATACAATGTGAATTGGATACTTCCGGATATGCCGCCTGATATTCGACGAAAATAGAGGAATTGGTGTTTCTGCAAATATATTTGGTTTTATTGGTTTTTCCCAATAATGTGACAATATATATATATATATATATATATATATATATATATATATATATATATATATATATATATATATAATGATCACTAAATGGACAATGACAACACTTCGTTATTATGTTCTTGAGAGGGTTCATATAAACAATGAAGGAAACTCTATGAATAGAACTCGGAATAAAAGAACAGACTTGAAAAATCACAGTAGGATATATTCCTACCTTCTCACAAATCAGAAAACAAAATCAAAACCACCCTGTTATCAAAATTTCCTCCTTAAGAAAATGAAAATCAAAAATTGTCACTGTCATTCATTTCCAAATTTCATTTCAAAATTTTTTGTTAGAAATTTCAATTTTATCAGATAACCTCACGTTTGTAAGTGTTCATAGTGTCTTTTATACCATCATATTGTATTTTAATATATTATATCAAATATATTTTTATCGAGGGGGTAATCACTACGGTAAAATTTGTGACAATATTGCGAAAAGTACGGGATTTCGAGTGATTGCGAGAGAATTCCAGGGATTGCGAGCGACTCCGAAGGATTGCGAGCGACTCCGAAGGATTGCGAGCGACTCCGAAGGATTGCGAGCGACTCCGAAGGATTGCGAGCGACTCCGAAGGATTGCGAGCGACTCCGAAGGATTGCGAGCGACTCCGAAGGATTGCGAGAGATTCCCAAGGATTGCAAAAGACTCCCAAGTACTGCGAGGCTTATCTCAAATCCTTTGGGAATTTCTTTAAAGTGCCTTCAAAACTGCAAAATTTAAACGGTGAAAATTAGAAATATTTTTCAATATGAAAATATAGTTATTAGATGTTTTTTATTAAAAAATCTGAACAATAGACATCAAATAATAATCTATACCTAATATCTAAAAAAAAACTAAGAAGAACGTAGGTAAGAAACCTTAATAAAATAACTACAAATAATTTTGGAGTTGTTTTTTTGCAGTCCTAAATTTCTGCTCGATTTCCAATTTTTGATGCCGTTTTAGATAAAAAGGCTCATTTCCCAACAGTGAAATTGGCCCATAAAATATAAACTTATTTTCCACGACTTGAATATCTTCATTTTTCTCTTTTGGCCAAATGTATGCGTCGAGGGACGACTTAAGAAATTTAATTTTGCTGAAACTCTTATCAATTTCTTCTACAACTCTACCAATGTACCATGTCCGTAAATAACATACTGCATAATAATTTTCCAAACGTATATCAATAGACTTTTCATGTGTAACACTATCTTCTCTTCCTTCATCAAAACTTTCATATTCTAGCTCACTTGTCTCGGAGTAGTCTACACTTTCAGATGTTTCAGACTCACTTACATTTTCAGATGCGTTTAAATTGCTCTTTGGATCCTTTGCAGTTATTTTATTTTTCTTTTGATTTTTATTCTTGTTTTTTAAGGAACCTGATCCTGATGTGCCGCCCATACTCTTACACCGAAGAAGACGGTCACTTGAAAGTTTTCCTGGCCTCTTAGAAAAGAGCCAACAAAGAGTGGATTTCTTTACTAGCATTTCTTTATTATTGACTTTAACACCAAGGAAAGAATTATCTTTATGTTTCCTTGTGCTACTACAGTCCTTAACATTTAACTCAGTAAAACCTTCTAAATTCTCAAATATATGTTTATCATTGTCAATATCTTGTTTGTCTTCCTCATTTACCGTTTGTCTATGCATGTTTGTTTCAAACCTATCGTCATTTGCTGTTACACCTTTCTCAATAATATCTTGACTTTGTAAATTATCATCTTCCAAGTCATCTTCATTCTCATCAGTCTGATCGACATGATGTGTTTCTGGTATAGAGACCTGTTCGAATGCTGCCTGAGTTAATCTATCTGAAAGGTTCATACCTAAGTTTTGACTATCAATAATAACGTCTTTCTTTGCATCTTCAATGATGCCACAGATTTCTTCAATAGTTGGAAAATTTGCTTCAGTATTTGGAGTCAAGTCATTAGCCCCCAATCTGACAGAATTCTCACGTGGGAAAATAAATGTGTGTCCTAAAAAATATAACGCAAATAAATAATGTAGAAATTGAATCTCAAACTTTCAAAATTTTGTTTCCCAACGTTAATGGTCGTCTTTTGAAATTTGAGTGACTAGCAATTAATTAAACGTTTTTAATTTCCTATTAGTCATTTTATTCCTCGACTTTACATTGGTTTTTCAGCGTTTTTCAGTTCATTACTAGTAAATTTTGCCCATGTTTACCCAAAGTTCATAAGACTTGATAAAAAATTTACTAAAATCAGGTCTATTTGACTTACCCAAATCGCTAACTATAGAATTGATAGTATGTATTCTATGTCGTCTTTGCAGCAAATCGAGCATGTCATAGTTTACAACTGTAGAACAAGTCGTGGTCATTGAGCGAGTTTGGCGAAAAAATTTCTCGCAAGGCTGGCTACTGCACAGCCACGGACATAAAAGCTCTGGATTAGTTCTATGACGTTCAATTAATATAATCAAGCCATGTGCATTTAGCTCAATACATGTGTAAGCGTTTAGAGTTATCCAGTTTTTCGTTAGAGTAATATCAAGGTAATATCAAGTATTAATCGGTGTATATCTACGGTTGCTTTTCGCAGAGCACCGGACAGGGCAGCGGGCAAAACTTTTTTATTTGAAGAGATATCGAAAAATTTCATTTGGAAAAAATGATCAGCGTCAAAAAATAGGCCGATTTAGCCCAACTTCATTTTTTCTGTCTGTCCGTCTGTGTCTGTCCGGCGTTGGAAATCCTTTGAAACACGATAGCGGTCGAACGGAAAGAGATATCGATTCGAAACTCGGGTCATTTCTAGATCTTATGAGTGTGCAGACACCTATTGTTTTTGAGAAAAATCGGAAAATCGGAAAGTTGTTTTTTTTGCGATATTCTGACTTTTTTTGGTTTTCGTCATAACTAATAGAGTTTTGATCGCAGAAATTTTTGCTTGATATGAAAAAACTCCCCCATCCTTCTGCTACAACTTTTATCCGAAGAAAAAAAAATTTAAAAAAATTATTTTAGATTTTATGATTTTTTATCGTGTCACCCGTCACTTTTTTTCGGACACTCTGTAGACCATACCGTTGCTCGTAATCGAAAAACGAAAAAACGTTCGTATAGGTCTCGTGATACTCTACACTTTTCAGTTGAAACATTTTTTTCTAAACCGATCGGAAAATGGAAAAATCGGGAAATTTCTGAAATTAATTTTTTTCTGGAGTTTTTTTTGTAAATATCTCGGAAACGGATGAGAAAATCAAAAATCACCAAGAGTAAAAAAATGATCATCTCAGTGTATACTATGGAAACCCCAAATGTTTTTTTTCTAAAATCAACAGTACGGGGAATATAATTTTTTTTAAGAAAACAAACTATATCTCCGAAACCACTCACTTTATCAAAATTTGTCATGGGAGTGAAATTGTAGATCTCGTTTTTCCTCTAGATTCAATAGTTTAGGAAATATCGACGAAAAGCTGTAAAATTCAATCCACTCGAAAACGACAAAGTATGAAAAATCCAAGCATGACGTAACCGTCTAGTCTCCCGTTCGTCACAACCACGAAATTTCAGCAGAGAAAACTACTCCAACGACATAAAATCAGAAAATGAATTAAATTTCGTCAACAGAAAATGCATGTAATGTTCAGTGGGCATCGTTGATAGCGATGAAATATGCAAAAGTCGTTTTATGTAGGAATTAGGGATTTCGAACAACAAATGGCATAGAATCGCTGCATTCACACCATTAATATCCAATGATGATTTTGAGACGATTTTCAGAGAAGATGAGTTGAATTTGTATTGATAGGTGACAGATAAATAATACTTAGGGAAACTATAAGAAAAATTAAAAATTCCATACAATTGACGGCATATAATCGATGTATTCAAACCATTGGTATCCAATGATAGTTTAAAAAAAAATTGAGTTGATTTCTCTATAGTACGAGAAGAATTGAGACAGAAATTGAAAAGTGACGGGTAACAATCGATGTATTCATATTATTGGATTCCAATGATAGTTTTAGAAAAAGTTGAGTTGATTTCTCCATAGTACGAGAAAAATTGAGAAAATAATTGAAAAGTGACGGCAAACAATCGATGTATTCAAACCATTGGTATCAAATGATAGTTTAAAAAAAAAGTTGAGTTGATTTCTCAATAGTACGAGGAAAATTGAAAAAAAAATTGAAAAGTGACTGCATATAATCGATGTATTCAAACCATTGGTATCCAATGATAGTTGAAAAAAAAGTTGATATGTTTTGTAGTACGAGAAATATGAAGTATTCAAAAGTGATGGCATATAATCGATGTATTCAAACCATTGGTATCCAATGATAGTTTAAAAAAGGAGTTGAGGTGATTTCCCTTCAGTACGAGAAAAATTGAGACAAAAATTGAAAAGTGACGGCATATAATCGATGTATTCAAACCATTGGTATCCAATGATAGTTTTAAAAAAAGTTGAGTTGATTTCTCAATAGTACGAGAAAAATTGAGAAAAAATTGAAAAGTGACGGCATATAATCGATGTATTTAAAACATAGGTTTCCCGTGATATTCTGGAATGGAGAAGCAGACTGGAGTACTTCTTAATAGTGCGGGAAATATTGAGATAAAAAAAAAGACAAATTCTAGGCTCTAGCCTAGGTCAGTCGTTCGGGCCTTGATATTCGTTCGCCTGATATGAAATATCGAATCGTCAATACATTTTTTCGTTTCTTTATAGCAAGTATTTCGTAATGGATATAATACATAAAACAAATTGTAAATTAGATATTTCGTATTAGGAGCCCAAAAACAGTATACATTCTCCGGAGGGCGGCAGAAATAAAGCTAGAAATTAATACAATATTATCATCTAACATTGGCGAAATGCGAAATATGTTAGGAAGAGCAATATTATCTGTTTCAAAAAAGTTTTTTAGGGATATTTGGAATGATTGCGAAACGATTGCGAAGTGATTGCGATGATTTCAATGCGATTGCGATGATTGCGAAGCGATTGCGATGATTGCGAAGCGATTGCGATGATTGCGAAGCGACTGCGATGATTGCGAAGTGATTGCGATGCGATTGCGATGATTGCGAGGTGATTGCGGTGATTGCGAAGCGACTGCCAATGAATTTGTGACAGTATTGCGAGAAGTGGTTCACCCCTCGATTTTTATATATATATTATGTATATATTATTATATATTTTATGAGTGACTCCATAATTTTGCAATTTCTCAACGAGTATACTGTGTAACTCTCGAAGTAATTATACAGATGGTTTTTCAATATTTTTACGACTTTGAAAAATATAGCGATAATAGATATGTCGGTACCAGGAAATATGGGTATCCCTTCTTCAACAGCGTCAGGAAAACACCTGTCTCAAATATGAGGTCGACTAGTCCTGTAAAAGTCTTTCTTTGTTGATTTGAGCATCCAAAATTTGGACGTTTAAACAGTTTTGAGGTTTCTGACATTCAATCACACTTATAATATCCTGTTGAATGAGAGGGACCGCGAAAGGAGGAACTACTGGAATTTATTCGAAATCCATTAAATCATCTATGTCCATCTGATATGAAGATTTGATAAAGGTATCCGCGATATTAACGAAAACATTGTTGAAATCCTCGGTAGATATTTCGGATATTTCTGAAACTGCCTTTTCTTTGATACGTATGGGCGAACCATGCTGGAACACGTTTTTTCAATGCTTTGCCAAACGGGTTGAAAGAGATACCACACATCGTCAAATCCCAATTGAAGGATTTCTTCAGTACAGAAAGCTTTGATGAATGTACTATCCAAATTGAACTTTTCAGTAGGAGTGTTATTTATACGTTACATGAAAGATAACAAGTTCAATATGGATAGTACATTCATCAAAGCATTTTGTACTGGCAAAATATTCGGCGGAATGGTGAAATACTTTGAAAATGAAGAATCCCCCTTCAATTGGGATTTGACGATGTTTATTATCTCTTTCAACTCATTTGGCGAAGCATTGAAAAAACGTGTTCCAGCATGGTTCGCCCATACGTATCAAAGCAAAGGCAGTTTCAGAAACATCCGATATATCTACCGAGGATTTCTACAATTTTTTCGTTAATGTCGCGGATAACATTATCAAATTTTTATCTCAGATGGACATAGATGATTTAATGGCTTTCGAATAATTTCCAGTAGTTTCTTCTTTCTTGATCCCTCTCATTGAACGGGATATTATAAGCGTGATTGAATGTCAGAAACCTCAAAAAACTGCTTAGACGTCCAAATTTTGGACTTTTGTATCATCAAAGAAACCCTAAATATTATTATTTTCCCTTCTACAGGACTAGTCAACCTCATATTTGAGACAGGTGTTTTTTCTGATGCTTCTGAATAGGCGAAAGTATTTCCAGTGTTTAAGAAGGGAGGCCCACGTTCTTTATTACCGACCTATATCTATTATCGCTATATTTTCCAAAGTCGTGAAAATATTGAAAAATCATCTGTATAATTATCTCAAGAGTTACACAGTATACTCATTGAAAAATTGCATTACTATGAAGTAAGGTTAGGTAAGGTTACCTCTGTCACTCATAAAGTGATACCTTTCAAATCGGTACCAGATGATTTCCCGTAACGATGTTACATCAAATTCTAAACCCGTATATTACGAGGTTCCACAAACTTCAATACTCGGGCCTTTGATCTTTGTTATTTATGTTGATGACATAAAATGTAATTTCATGTTTTCTTATAAGTCAATTCCCCATGGAGATGACGCAAGTCTAATATAAAGCGATCAATCATCATCTGAAATTTCACAAGTAATGCCAGAAGTGGAAAATCAAACCATCCACTTGGTCACCAGCAAATAAATTGAAGTTGAATGGTGACAAAAACACAAAATCTTGAGAACACCATTGTAGGCACTGCTAGCTAACAAAAGTATAATATTATTTGGCATTACTCTAGACACTACTTCGTCTTAGCATCCACATACAGATCTTTTCGCTAATAAACTAACTAGTACAATATACATCCTTTGTCAATCTGAAAAGCATCATGAGCTGTGAGACTCTAGAAATGAGGTATATTGCCACACATCAGCTTCGCTGTTGTTCTTTGAAGGAACTCTCTTAGTTCGATGAGAATTTTCAAATTACAAAAAAAACTGTAAGAATACTGGCAAGTGTAGGTTTCTGGGAGCACTATAGACCATTATTGAAGAAAAATGCGTGTTATGACATTGTCAACATTATATATTCATCAGACGCTACTGCGAATCAAAAATACTCAGATGCTAGAGAAACAGTCCGACATACACCAACACTTCACGGGAAAGGCGGACAAGGTAAGAACACGCCTTTATCGCTTGACCAGGTCACAAATGAATTCTGTTGATAACGCAATATATTCAACTTTCTGCAAATAACTTCAAAAAGCTTAATATTACCAAATTTGAGAGAGCCATTAGGAGGATGCTACTCAACCAATGTTCCTACTCTCGGAATACTACGATCATTTTAGGGCAGTTTATCTCAGCTATGTCTATTCGAGATGAAACACACTCACCGGTATCTATTGTGCGTTGCTTCCCATGTGTACCTATATGTTTATTTATGAATGTCTATACACCTTACTTGCTAGAAACATGAAAATGTAACGCGGCTAATGGACTATTCTATTCTATTCCTAGGTAATGATTCTGTAACTTATTACAGATTTCAAATCATTGATGTCGAATTACTGTTTAGTTAATTTGGAACAGATGTTATCAATGCCGTCCGCCAAGATCTACTTTCGCTGTACCAAACATGACTTTTTTGGCTAATAACACTGTAACCTTATCTTGTTGATTTAATGAGGTATACCAGATTATATGCCCAACACAAGGTACAGATTGCGAACGGCTAGCTTTTGTCAGGGAGGCAAGGGCGTGATTCGGTGCTATTTGAGAACTCTCAGAAATCCAATAGATGGCACTGAGAATAAGTCTGAAGTAAAATGTTGGAAAAAAGATTGAACATACAAATAAGCACGCAGGTGTCAAATAGAAATATTTAATTGAAATTTCAGTAGTAAATATCGTATGGTAGATTTAGTGGTCAAGAATTGAATATGAAATCAAGTAATATAGAATGGTCAGAGGAACTTCAGCGTAATGGTATAAAACAGTAATGACATCAACAATCAAGATGAATGCATTCAAACCTGTTACATTTATATTTATTGCTGAAGGTTGACGTTTTTTCACTTTGTTACTCCAGTGTGATATTCACTTCGTTCCAAAAACTGTTCCTACAGTTTCATGATAGTATGATAGCTTCAGAACTCAGCTATCCCTTAGTATCCTCCATGAAAATCTCCACAGACAGGAAGGTCTCTAGTATCACCATTAATCTCCTTAATATTCTCCACAAGGTCTCAACAATTCTTTATGAGGTCTAAATACTCGTCAGTGGTTGTTGAATTGAATGCTTTGTTGTGGAATTGATTGCTTTGTTGTGAAAATTGAATGTTTTAATGTAGAATACTGGCAGAACTGTTATTGAGGAAAGAAAAGAATTATGATAAAACGTGTTCGGACAAAAATAATTTTATTTCTCAAATTTCTCGTGAATCGAGTTGAAATCCACCCAAATTATTATCTTGAATTGATTCCCAATAATGATGTTCAAAAATTTACCTCAAGGAATGGACTATTCTTTTGTGTAGGTAAATCAAAATTATTTTACAGTTAACCCACACGAGTTCTTCTTAGCGTTACCAGGGCAGAAATAGTCCCTTGAAGACTTCCGTCCTCTCCAAATTGAAATTCAGATATAAAAAAATAATTTCCGTTTCATTTCTCGGTTACCAACTCGAACACGCTTCATTCGATTCAATTCCACAAAACAGTAATCTGCACCGAAAACACAAGATGAGCTTAGCAGAATCACATAACGCACAAACTATTTAGATTTGAGGTGTCGCTCCTGAAAACTCTATACTGTGGTCAATTAGTCGAAATTATAAGAGGAAGAAGAATTATTACTGTCGAGTGGTTTGCTGGATTTGACATATTTACATTTCCATAACCAAATTTACTAATTAGAATTAAAACACAGACAAGTAGAGACCTTCGTTAGCTGTGAAAATAAACATGATTACGTATTTCATCAGATGGTATGTCTTTAGGAAGTGTTTAAGTGACCAGTGTTCGTATTTATTTCCCTGCTTTTCTGAGGAAAACAACGATTACACAAATGTGAGCGTTACAACACAATGTGATTTATCTTCATCAGTGTATAGAATTTGAAATATAAAACGATATCTCACAAGAATATCGAAGTAGATTAAAATAAGCAAATCGTTATCATTCAGAACTGGAGACCCCTCAAAAGGTTTCACTTTACATCCAAAGAAAAATCCAACGCATTCGAGGAATTCCAAGTTCTTTGCTGCGGATTCCTGAATGGCATCATTTTACGGACAACAAGAACGGAAAGGCATTCCATAATACCGCCAGTATGGTTGAAACGCATTTCACCGATAAGATCTAGGCCCATTCACTGCTGACTGACTGCTGTATGAGATGGCTATGACTGGGACTATTCAGATTCACCCCGCAAACATAACGGCCTTGTTATTAAACATACAAGCACGCACGGTCATTTTTATCTGGTGGTATTAATTTTTGTGATGAGGATTGTATTGGACAGACGTAGACAGTTAGAAATGGGGTTTTCAATGTAAACTTTTCATCCTCAGAAATTCCAAACCGATCGGAAAGATCAGGAAATGTTCCAGACCCCTTTGTTACAAATCCTCAGTTCATTAAGTGATGAAATATCAAGTAGTTGTTTTTGAGTTTATATAAATTTACTGTAGGTTCCTGCTAATCTGCTAACTCGGTTTGCATTTAATGATTTTGTTTTGTGAAGTTTTCAATGTCTGGTAGAAATCAGGTACTGGAGTTTGGAGAATACTGAAGAGTATCAAGATTTCAAATATTTCACAGGTAAAAATTATCGGTTTTAAAAAAAATCGAAAACCGGGACTAAAGTTTTTTTTATATATACAGATTTACACGAAAGGAAAGCCCTGTAATGCTCAAAGAATACCATGTGAATCAAGGGATAGGAGATGTGAATTGATTTATATAAAATTATTTTTTCAAGTTCGTGAGCCTGAGGAAAAACCTCCCCCTCCAAGCCCACAACAGGGGGCTGTGAATTCTGTACTCATTGGGTCATCCGACACTGCCAAGAGTAACGATTGACGATAATTCAGAAGAGCACCGACTGTGGAAAATTATATGAAACGTTTGTATAAGAGAGCGAGTTTGTGAGCGATGAATCGCCAACAAGACGGATTGCTTCCTTTGAATAGAATCAAGAAGTTCCAATGAATGTTTTGGTGCCGAACTACCACACAACTATATTCCAAGACGTACTTGTGCCTTGTAGATCATCAGAAGTTGACGAGAAGGAAAGTATTTCTATGCACTCAATAGAAATCCAATCTTCTGGGAAGCACTATTTACGATTGATCTCACTTGATTTTCCCATGAGAGATTATTACTGATCGAGATAAACTAATCTCTAGCATTGAGGTACTTGAATATGTAGGAAAAATTACTTCTGATATTCTCAATATATCAATATGTTTGACCCCAGGGTGGGGCAAAATCTGATTTTTATTAAAAAAATTAAAAATCATTGATTTTTTTTTAAATCACGATTTATTTGATTTTTTTGATTTTTTAAATTTGAATATGAAATTTGAGCATTTTGATTCTTTGAAATTATTGTTGATTATTTTAATGTATAAGTCTAAAAATTTTATTACAATTTGCGCTCAAAAACTTGTGACAACGCATTTGTCGCGCTTCTTGCAAGAAAATTCTTGTCGCGATTTGTTTTCCTGCTGGCCTATACACCCGCTATACAGTGCCGAGTGAGGCACGAACACAAACGCATTTGTTGTGCTTTTTGCAAGAATTTTCCTGTCGAGGCTTGTTTTCCTTCTCATCTTATAAATTGACGTTGCCCAACAATTTCTCGCATTTCGCTTGTTGTACACTCGGATATTAGAAACAGATTAGGCACAGAAAAAGGAGGAAAACTCGTGTTTTTGTTTAAATTGTATAATGATAATGAATAGACTGAAAATATACAGTAATAAGATTTAGGTGCTACGTTTAGTTTAAGAATTTGGAATTATGTACTTCTTTTTTGTTGTTTTTGCTAAAAGCAGATACTACTTTTGATCTTCGAGAAAACTTTTATGTTATGCTGTTGAAATGTTGAAATTGATTTAAATCATGATAAATATCAAAAATCAAGCGATCTAAATCATGATTTTAATCGTGATTTCAATCAGCCCAACCCTGTTTGACCCACAACTTGAATATGTAGGAAAAGTTACTTCTGATATTCTCAATATATCAATATGTTTGACCCACAAAGTTTCACCTATATAAAAACCAAGAAATTTTAAAACGGGAGGATATTTGATGTGTTCTACCTTGAAAATTATTGGTTCTTTCGAAGCGTTCAAGTTAGATCTTTATGTTACAAACATGAAAAAAAAATTAATATCAAATTATGATTCACATGTCAATATGTCATGTTTTATAGATCATTCAACATGTTTCTTATAATTTCTTGCAAAGTGACCTCAATATATATATATATTACGATGATTTCATCATCTCAATTTTTTTTGTCACAACATAATTTTCTCTAATCATTCGAACCTTAAATTTCATTTTTGACCAAAAATATTTATTTGGATTTGATCATTTCGTTCTTAGCAAAAGGTTTCAATAGAGTTAATAATATAGACAATGGATGTCCGAACCATTATCATTCAGCAAAACACAGTTTGTTATAACATTTCTCTCATACACCAGAATAACATTTCATTCTTAGTCCTGACAACCTTCTTTCGTTAGGAGAAAACTATACCTGGAGCACGAGCACCTGAATGTATGTATGGATAAATTGAGGAACTCTTTTACTAGTTACATCGAACATCGAAAATTCTCGGAAAGTAGATTCAAAGCTTGATTTGTACAGTTCAATGGAAAAAAATCGTGTTTCGAAAAACAATAATTGACCGATACACAGATATACAACGATTAAGAATGGCCATTTTATTTTTCGCCCTCACACGATATTTTTCCAAATAGCACAAAAATTCCGACAAGAATATATTCGAGTAATCCTAATCAGAAGACTTTCATAATAATCAACTAATGCCAGACTTGTCGAGTGTTTTTTTATTATGAGAAAGCGCAAGGCATATGTTTATATTGCCTCGTCTAGTATACACTTATATTTTTGATTGAACACTGCACACATCTCTACATTGTAGATAGATATTCACTTTGAACTTTTTCATTTGATTTTTGAATTGATGATTTAAGATAATTGAAAGTGACGAGATATGTTAGGCAGGCTGAGGAATTCGTAAACTGAATTTCCGTATGCTGCCTTAAAAAATTTCAATGTTTCTGTATATATGAAAAAACTTACTGACAAGGCACTCTTCGGGTTAACTTAATTGCATGAGAGACAAAAAAACACAACTGAAATAACCAGTGATAAATCGTAAAGAGACAATATCTACCGGATGATACGTTTCACAGATAATGCCATGCCCCTAAGCGAGGAAGACAGACGTTGGCAAAAACACTGTGGAATAAAATTGTTTTCACTTGGGTACATCCTCAATAAAAGCAGTGTTTGTTGCGGTTCGTCTGAACATTTCATCACATAAGTCATGAGAGCACAAACATAATATGCTTTCCTGGAATAGCCGATAGGCACATAAAATACAATGTCGCTCCTGTATTCACATACAGGAATACTGGCGACATAGCTATTATATGGTTGAACCCATATAAAATCTCAAATGACCATTGTTGAAAGTTAATCACGAAATAGAAGGGGATATGGGAACAATAGTTAATATTATCTCGACTGGTATGACAGCGATTGTACTTATTGGTACTAGATTGAGTTTTTTACTGTCTCATCTATCGTATTTGAAATACCTATTGTTCATTCCAAATCAGGTATAAAAATATGTCAGTATTTCTACTAGTGGAATGGAATCCTTTTGTTGGGTGTTACTATATTTGAAGATATAAAATCACTAATTTTTCACTCGTCGCTCTCCTGTGAGGTAACATCTGGATTATTCTTGAGTGGTCTTTTCACAATCGAAATCACGGCAATATCATAGAGAACTTAAGGAACAATCAAGATTTTGATTTGAACTGGCCGATACTTGATGAAAATCCATATTAACAAAAATATGTTACAGTTTCCTGTAGCTGTGATAATTCAGCAGGTAACAATTCGTCGATTATGAAAGATATTTCAACTCATATGTAAAATCGTTCATAAGAAACGTCAGTTTTGACAGTTTTATATCGGATAAATAGGAACGTAACTGTTTGCAAGCTGGTTAACTTTCATTTACTTTCACCACGCCAACAACTATTAATTATTGGAAAGTTCATCATTCAGATACGCCTCTATCGGAAAATATTTGAACTATTTCATCACGTAAAACAAAAACAAACTTCTGAATGTGAAATTATGGTACATTTCTCTAATACATTCACACACTGATTAGTCCTACACATTTGTTTCACACAGAACTTTGCCAAAATTCGAAAAACACAAGGTACAATACAAAATACAACACACAATACATTCACACACTGATTAGTCCTACACATTTGTTTCACACAGAACTTTGCCAAAATTCGAAAAACACAAGGTACAATACAAAATACAACGTAAACAATGGAAAACATATGTTTTTGACATATTACGATCAGCTGATTACGGTTTGTTGCCGACATTTTTGAACAGACATCAGCGCCCTCATCAGTAGAAATTCTTCCCAATTGTCGTATGAGTTTGTTGCAGCTGCACTCTGTACCTAGGACGCGTTGCTATCATCAAAGCCAATTATCAACAAATTCTCCCACTTTTTGTTATATAGTGTTGTTTTTGATTTCAAATGAAAGTCAACGGTAGATTTGGATGTGCAACTAATCAAATAAATACATTCTACAATACACAACGCCACTCCTAAAAAACACCAAAAAAAGAATCATAAGTTTGGAAGCAGTTTGAATTATTTTGTCGAGAAAAGGGGTATGAACTATTACTTCCAAGGTCGCAGCCGGAAATCTCAAACATAGTGGCATATTTGTCGAATAATATGAAGAAATCAGACGGAAATGACTACAAGGAGTACGTAGTTAAAACATTGTAGAATACTGTAGCCAAAATAATGCATGGAAAATATCATATGGACTATAAAACAGACTTTATGGAACGGAATTTAATTTTTGTGTTATTCTTTGTATTATTATCAAGCGTTGCATTAAGGTATAGTTAACGTAGGTGTTCATGCAACTTTTATTTTGATTCAACCATAATGATTTTGGCTTTCTGTGTGACACCGGTGTCCGCATAAATGTGTTTATTTCTTTAATTCATCAATGAAAAGAATAGACGACCACGAAATGCAACTTACTCATTGATTGAAATATGGCAAGTTTCAAACAAATTATTAGTTCGATTTATTTCCTGATCTCTAAATTTAATTCATTGAATCTATTAATGCTACTTCTCCAAGATTCATTCCTTTTTCAACCAAATTGCTGACAGATGTTAAGCTTGCACAATTGTCTGGTATCCACAAGCATTGTCCTGAAAATCGGAAATTAACAAATTTCTAAGGTTACTCATCATATCAAAGTTTACGCGTCCGATTGAGCAGTGTGTATGAAAGGGTGCATGTTTTTCAGTGGATCCAATTTTCAACTTACGACTAATATTGAGATGTCGCTTGAGACAAAAATTAAAAATCGTTCTATAAACCGACCATAAGATTGTGTTCCACCTATTCAAAGATGTGACGATAGAAACGCTAAAAATGCTAAACGCAAGCAACTGCAGAGCAATTTAGATAAAAAAAGACAAATTTCTGTAGCATTGAGTGAAGAAGTTATAAAAGTGGCAGAGCAGTGGGATGAAAATACTCCAATGGGACTTAAAAAAACACTGTTTTATATCGCCGCTTTTGAATTAGCCTGGAGATGTGAGAAAAAGTGCACAGTGTAAAATTTATTATTTCAAAACCGAAAAATACAATAATGGAACATTGACAGGCAGAGTACAACACGAACTCTTCTAAAGCAGCTCAAGGTGGAGATGAAACGTGCAGTGAAAGTAAGTGTTTGACTACAAATGAAGAAAATCCGAATGTGTGTCCTGTAGAATTGTTGAAAATGCTCCTAGAAAAACGAAAAAACATATTTCTTCAGATTGTTTCTAACACCAACTATGTTTTGGAAAAATTAAAATGCCAAGGGATGGTTGAAAATATGCCCATTGGTGTTAACGAAATTTCAAAGTTGTCCAGAACTTTTGCAGAAAAATTCGGTCTAGATCTGAAAATTGAAATTACTAATCAATCCCATAGAGAGTGTTTCTACCCTTCAGTCAGACTCAAAGTATCATTCCACTTCAGTGACAAATCTAAGAGAGGAAAATAATCAAATTCAGCACTCTTCTTCGGCTGGGATTGTATACCAAAACTGTACATTAGAATAATATTCCTTGATGAATGTAGTTTTTGTTCAATGAATCATTGATTTAATTCAATGAATTATGTTGTATTTACTTTAGTTCAATAATTCATTAATTTGATTCCTCAAATTATCGCACTGAATGCCACCCGAGGTTTTGTTTTCATCTGATAACCTTTAATTTTGTTCTAATCAAACTTGGTAGCCTGTAATATCACTCAGCAAAAAAACATTAAATGAAAATCACTCCACCTTCGGTGTCGTGATTTTATAATAATAATAATAATACGTCTTTATTATTCCAGATCACCAGTTTCAAACAGTACATAACTATTCAATTTTCCTCACCGGAATAAAAGGTGAAGTTCAGTTTTCATTCAACGTGAAGGTGCCAAATGAAATCTGCTCTTCCACTCATCATGTTATTTGCTCTCGTCTATCACCAAAGCAACCGAGTTTTCGTGCAAAAGGAAATTTTATATGATGATATAAAAATCTTTTGTGGTATTACCCTCGATGATTTCTTAAGGACCAAAATATTCTCTAGCTGATCACTACTAGCTGGCTACATCGAGACTGGCAGGGTCACTTTCGGTGAAGTTATAGAAGAAACAACAGGTATGGAAAATTTTGAAAAATTTTCGGTGTGGATGTCACATGCCAGTGCATTTGATGTCCATGGAATATTTTTTCCCTCAAATGAATTTTGAATATCATTATTGAAACTAGTTGCGTGGTATTGCCACAAGTATTTACACATGTTCAGTCGCTAAGTCGCCCTCACATCTCACTTTCACTTTATTTGATACACTCTACCACAAGTATTCCCATTTTCCAGGAAAACACTTAATTGAATATTGGGCGACGCTCCAATGTTAATTTGAGTAAAACTTCGGAAAAAATAACAAAGAGAGTTGAAATCGTTATGATCAATTACTCAAAATTAGTGTTAACATAATTCTCAAAATTTGTATTAGTAGTTAACTTGAGAATATTATAATTTGATCTTGATTTTGATAAATATCCCAGACCGTGGGAGAGTGAAGAATATGAAAAAAAAACTCACGTTTTATGTACTTTTCGAAAATCTACAAGAGATCTCAAATATGATTTTTATGACGATATATTCAAGACATAAAAGCATCTCCATGATAAAATATCATTGCTCACATGCATTTACCGACGTTCATGGAATATGGCCAAGAAAAATATTTCGATTATAAAAGCAAACCACTTCCGTCGTTTATATCTGATATGGAGAAATCCCATTATATTTTTCATGTCCCACAACCCGTTTCAAGGGATCCTCATTCTAATATCGAGATGCTCTCTCGAATCTACGGGCGATTTTATCTTCTATTGTTTTCGATGTTAAAAGGAGTCGTATGGGTTGAGATAATGAAACGAAAGTACCCCTAAAGAATGTCATCAACAGAGTATAATATAAGAGGAGACAACAAAATTTGATGTTCGGCCATAAAAGAACAGCGGGAGGATATCAGATGAAGCTAGTCGAATACTCTTCAGGGATCGCCTGATACTTCCCATATTTGAATAACGCTAATGGATTTCCTTCATGTAGCAGATAAAATATGGATTTTTTGAAATGTTTTTGAAAACTATTATTCTGCGATTGTTAATGTCAAAATCACATATCCGTACTTAAATTATTAAAATACCCAATTCACAATTCACTTACTATCTGAAGACTGTAGCCAGAAGACTATTTGGACCGATGGGGTTCCTCATGCCTGAAAAGCTCGCAGTGTTTCGCGAAAATAGAAAAATACACTTTTCAATCTAATATTCACGCATTCGAATTTTGACCGATTAGCCGCATAATGCATCAATTAGCAAATGCCCATTCGAAATTGCCTTGATGATGATTTTCTATTGAAATTTTCACATTTATGGCAATTTTATGGAAGAACGCAAAGGTCGGATGTGTCCTGCGTAAATATCTCTTCATCACGAACCACTAAGGATTGGTTTTTCTACCTACCATTGAAAACTGTTAGCCAAGTTCTCAACAGCAAATCGAAGTGCTTTGGCGAGACATTCGAATGACAGTAGATTGAAAAACTCACTTTCGAATAAATTCGTTGGTTCATAAGCAATGTAACACAAAACAAATTGGGGTGTGAGTGTATCGCTCCGTGACAGTGGATGCATATAATCATTTTCGACAATGGGATTCAAATTAAAAGTTATGCTACTTGAAAATCAATACAACTAAACCATGCTTTTCGCGGTAATTGAACAATCATCGACGGTTCACTGACTCCTTCATTTCTCTCAGTTTTGAAACTGAAAAGTGTTCTAGTGGGCGTAGAGAGTTTTATTGGTTTGCCGATGTCACTACTCGAGTTACTACTTCCGTGATACGTCTATCAACTTTGTCGTTGCCTGAAATTAATGACGGAATTGTTTATGTATACTTCGATTTCATGGAGTTATTTTGTGGGTTCTATGGCCAAAAAGCCTATAGGGTTCTCAGTTGTACCGGAGGTCGTATTTATAGAGAGAACAAAACAGTTTTCAGAAGTGGTAGTCTAGATAATAATTTGACTAACAGCAAATCTTATGATAATGGTCCTGAAATCATGAATAGTTGCTACCAAGTACTGATTTCACGCATAACTTGAAAATCGTTAATGTTAGGTGAAGTCTTCAATGAGATTCTCAGGGGGGACGGATTAAAAAATCTTCATTGCTGAAACTCCACCTGTACTTAGTATAAACAATTTTTATTTAATGCTGAAAATGTACCGAATATCAATTTCGAAACTTGAACCAACTACTGTGTCATCTAGAGACAGGAAAAGTGTGACCTTCGTTAAAATATCTATTTTTCATGAAATGACCCTATTGGTAATGAACACTTCTTTAAAAGTTCCTGTTGATTATTCAATGCATTAACTCTTGAATAAAAGCCAGCAAAATTCTCTTTCTGGAAACCTAAATAAAAGGACACTTCAAATATATTCAAACGTCAACAAAATAAATCCTCAAATCGACCGTGCACATCAATATATCAGAAAAACATATTTTATTAATTACACAATGTAGAATTCTGATTCTTTACAAGAGGCAATGCTTTTTCAGCATCATTAGCTTTGTTTTCTCAAATATTTGATTGAAAGTAACTATAATAATACGACAATTTCGTGGATTATTGGTTACTCTTCAGAATGAGCATATGCATGAATATGTAACTAGTATAATTTTACATTAGTTACATGTTCATGAAAATCAAAGAATTTCTTTATATCTCCTGATTTTTATAACTTGATGGACGACGTTTCGATAGTGAATGATTTTCCATGGCAGAAAGTAAGAGAAGAAAATTGGACTTTGAATAAATAATATTGTCATATTATTCTAGAAAGTTGGAGTCGTTTGTTGGAGTCCTGGAGAAATGGTAGTCAATATGAAGATGTTGACTTTGTTGGAAGAATTCGCGTCAAGCGCGAGTAGTTTCAATTTTATTCGAGTTAATTGATGTTTGAAAGAAGTGTGTTCACTTCCACATCAGCTGAAGATTCCAATCATTCCTATTACTTCTTCGTAACTCTTAGCACGCATCTACTCCATCTTAACTGAATAGTATTCTTCAGTGTATGAAATAATAATAGTATTACTAGTGGTTCATGCGAAAATCTCCGTAAGATTCATATCAAACTTGAAATATGGTTTGTCTGTCTGCCTGGACAGGAAAAGTGATCATTTTCAGTGCTAGCGGAAGTACAAGTATGGCGTAACCATGGTTATGCTAGTTCAAATTTGGTGGCTGCAGAATGATGAAAGCCGGTCCCAATATGTTATTTTTTATATTCGAAGAAATATTTGTGTATTCCCAATTCAACAATGATTTGTATTTGACTTGATGAAAAGTTGACCAAACTTTGAATTTGTGCTGATTGATTGAAACAACATATTGAAGGCTCTGTTTGAAAAAGTGTCAGAATTTCGCTCGATTCTATTATTTCAGTATATAGAAAACTGTTGAAAAACTTATAGAATGGAATTAAAATATCAAAAAAACTTGAACTAAAATGCAAAGTTAATGATAAACGATTACATTCTCAAAAAAAAATGATTGGATGATGAAATTTGAACAGAAAAAGGAAATGAATAAAAAATAAAATTGAAAATTTGATACTATACTGATCAAATGAGAGTAATGGATACTAAAACAATAATAATTAAATACGATTTCCAGTTGGGAGTACACTCTCTTTGCAATTTTATTCCAATATTTCTTTTTCTTTCTCAGTTCATGACTATCATTTAATTCTTGATTTCTTCATTTTCATTGAATTTGTTCATTTATATACATTTTTCTAATCCCTCGATTCTTTCTCTTATTTATTTCTTCTCAATAATCCACCACAATAGTTCATTCGTTTTTTATCGACTTTCAAATTTCTTTTTTCAACTCATGTTGAAGTATGATCCTTTTTTTTAAAATTGAATTTCAAGTACTACTAACACCCTTTCAAATTGTTTTCATGAAGTTGTGATACGTTCTGGTATTCTCATGCAACAAGCCTGATTAACCATTAGGCTTATTAGGCTGCAGCCTAGGGCGCGAGGATCGGGGGGCTCGCTGAAATCGTGCCTTTGCATGCACCATTGATTTAGCATCATTGCATCTACCCTACATATTTCAACAAGACCGAGACAAAACACTGAAACCAAATGCACTGTGAAAAAAGTGACTTTTTTGTAGTATTCAAAATCTACAAATTCGCTCTCCTGCGACAGGTTGGGTGTTTTCGGAAATTTCTTTTTCTTGAAACTTTGATTTTTTCCAGATTTTTCTATTTTTTCGTCAAAAATTGTTCGAAAGTATGTCGTTTGTTGGTTATATTCAGAAAAAAATTCTGCACAGATATATCATTTATTGGATTTTAACGATTTTTCAACTCAGCTCATATTGGTTATATGTGACAGATGATGTTGAGGTCCTATTTTCGATTTTTCAAAATTTTTTGCCATAAGGAGTCGCTTTTCGAAAACATGTTACGGAAACATTTCTCAATTTTTTTTTTCTAAACTATCTGATGACATGAGAATTTTGATTTTTTGTCATGTTTATGTTGAAAGAAAATTAAGACCTTCTTTAGGCATGCTGATTTCCCCTTTTATTTTCATTCTTTCATAATATATTCGAAAAAAAAAAACTTGATTTTTTCATGACTTTGAAGTTCCCCACCTATATTCATGCACGACCCCTCTCGATTCTTTTTGAATTTTGAGAATTTTTACGGGCGGGTACATATATTTATCGAAATCTGTCAAAAAAAATTCCACGATATGTGTGGGTGGGGATTTTTTCCATTAAAGATCTTCGGAGATATCGAGAGCCCCCCAAAATTTTTCCCCCACGTGGGGGTCGAAAAAAAGTTAAAATACGTGTTAAGGACAACTTTAGTTCCGCTTGCAGATCGATCTGAAAACTTTTATAGGTAGTATGAATCATGTTTCATTTCCACACTAGTAAACAAAGTCAAAACTACTATACTACAGTTTAGACCGACCGAAACACACCTGACGGGGGGCGCGTTCTTATAATTAGCCTAGGGCTGTTGGAACCTTCGATCAGGGCCTGTTCATGCATGTATCAACGTGATGAAGAAACAAAACAAAAAACTGAAATTGGAGGGAGACTGAAAAATAGGAATAAAACAACAAACAGCCATATCAACGACAAAAAAGGAATAATAAAATATCTGAACCAACGAAGAAATAAAAAATAATAATTTTGAACTTATTATTGTGTGCATTAAATGTCATGGAAGAAAGGTTAATAAATATCTGCTGTCTGCTTCTGTTTGCAATGCATCGGGTTAACAAAGCAAATATCTGAAAATTATCTTGTAGTCACCTGAAAAATGGAATGGTTAGTTAGTTGGGTATCTTGTATCCTGTGTTCTTTCAAGTACGAACTAATACCAACCAACAATAGTCTCCAGCACTCAGCCGGATTCAAACAAATAGGATCGTTATATCAATAAAATGTTTCACGTAGCTGGGGTGCGTAGGCGTACTGGAAAAGAGATTCACAAAAGATGTCTCTATGGAACATCTCACATAATTTCTCAACACCCCAAGATTCATTGTTTCTCTCGATACTAACGGAATGAGTGGTTTGACTTAATTAATAAAACAGCTAATCTGTCTGGACCACCCACTGTCTCATTAACATTGGAGTTATCGACCCGATCGCAGTTCCTCAATGATCAACTACTAAGTTTCAATCATCTGTACATTATGATCAAATGTTTTCTAATATATAATCCACTGTTTCAATTAAGATGTGACACAGAGTCATGCCCCGATAATGGTCGTTGTGAACTCGATATATTGAAATGGGTGGCATCTGAAACTCGATTTGTGATATTCTATTATTGATCATTTTCATCTGAAGAATATTCTTATAGTTACTTGAATTTTGATGACTATCACGTTCTGAACGAAAGACGGGGTCCTGGACCATATTTATTGAAGACGGGAGAGGAGAGAGGACATCGCCTTGAAATCAAAAAGTTCAATTTATTGATAGTAGGTAAATCACCACTGTCCTCAGATCGCCTTGCTGTTAAATGTCAATGCTGGGGTTCACCTGACCTTGTCCAACGGTTACGCTACACGTGTAGTAATATAATAGTTGTAGTTTTGGAATTTATCAAAAGTAACGATTTTATGGACTTCCTAATTATTCGAATTGAGATGTACAGAAACCTCGCTGCTTGAACTCGTGTTTGAAAAAATTTGTGGGGAAATTGGCAAAAAATACTTTCTTTCATTTCTGAGATAAATGAGGCTTGGAGTTGCTCTGAAAGATGGTGCTTGATGAATACATTATTTCATTGGTTAGAATTGATAACGAATATTTGCTTGATGGCGAAGTTATGTGGAAGCTTTGTGAGACAAGCAATCGATTTTTCGGGAAATTTGAGCATGACGCCTCTCACAATGAAGTCGTAAGCTTGCTCATCCATTGACTGTTTTCACCCGAAAATACTGAACACTATTGACCAAGTTAACATAGCAAGATTATGAGACATCTCAAATCGAATGTACATATGAATCTATTCTGGATAAAAGTGGAAAATCTAATGGAATATCCACTGGCCATTGAAAATTCTGAAAATTTTTCTGTCCTGGAAGAAATCGAAGAAAATTATGCTCAGAAAACCGTGTTATTGTTAGTTTGTGACGAATTAACAAACAATAAATATATCATTGTATTCGATCACATTCTTCGATTAATTTTTCAACTTTTCAGTCGAGTGTTTTCTCTGTTTGTTTCCACTCATCAATTCTTGATTCTGATATCCGTAAATGAGCTCGAACAATAAATTATATTGTTCGATTGAATGACAAACACATTTCAGTTCATACTAAGATTGAAAATGAAGTATGATCAAAATTGTTGGTCTACAATTCCCTTTTCTGAATACTATCCGTTTTATAATTCCAATCCAGAGTTAAGTTGCGTTTTCAATTGATTTCTATCGTGATGATATGTGATCTTTTCTGATACTTCACGATACAACGACATCATCACTATATACGTCTGTCAGCAGCCCTTCAATTTCTGTTTATTGTTCCTGATAAACATTGATTGCAACGTCAACATCAATTTGTCGTAGGCCGAATTTTGGGATCGGATCCAGGAACGTGCTGACAATAGCAGTCAAAATCCATGAAAGACGTTTATGTCAGTCACGTGTGGCTACACGTGCGTCATTGTATTATTGTTATGTACCCGCTATACCGTGGAGATCAAAAGAATGGAACGACTTTCCGTGAATGGCTGTAGAATGGTATACCAGGTCTAGCGTGTATTCAAGAATTAGTCCCGTAGAGGGGTGAAGCGCTGTGAATTGTACAAATGTTTGGATTCGGTCGCGTTGTAGAGTGGGTCCATTAGTTCCCCATAAAACGAAGAGTTCACAATGATACTGAACACAGGGCGATTCTTTGCAACCGAAAAATCGTATGTTTGTATTCTTCGGGGTGGACGACCATTTTCTGATTATGAATGGTGATAAAAAAATGGAGAAAATTTCCATCCAGTAGGTACTTCTTAACCGATGAAAATGTGGTTTTTCGACACTGTTACCATGATAACAAGCGCATTTCAGATTTTTTCTCCACTAGATTAGGTAACCAGGATGAAATTGAAATAAAATGTTTTGTCAAGGCGAATATGAAGAAGTGCTTTATGGTAACGTTTATATTTCTGTAGGCAAGTACTCACTAAATTAATGCAAAATTCAAAAAATTTGATAAAACAAATTTTTCTGAACATTTGACTTACAAATCGAGATATTTGTTATAGTCCTCTATATAATCATTGTTACTTAATGGCGAAAATGCTGCGCTGGGACTTGGAAATATCCTCTCGTTAACAAGGAATCTTTGATAAAATATGTATATTATTTGGATACCATTCTCTTCAGCAACTTCCCATTTACAGCTTTCAATAAACAGAAATTCAGAAGCAAATGTTGCTGAATAATCTGAAACATATTATCTTTTTCTGAATGCAACCCGCATTCTTCTATTAGTTTGGCAGAATATGAGAGAGTACGATGATTCATTGTAACATTTGATAGTTTATTCAGAACTGATACATAATATAGGTATTATACTGATGGTTTCTGCCGTATAATGCCATATATTGTTCCCTCAAGGAATAATGGCGAGGGATTAATAGTAATAGTCTTTATTCCCTCCTGTAGTCCTATAACAAAATTTCTCGAATTGTATATTACCATGAAAACGATATAACCAAACTTCAAAGTGTCAGTGTCAAACGCGTAGGTAGTGTTTGTGTATTTGAATTGAGATGTATGAATCTGAAGAATCAATTATTTATGATGAATGAACTAGTCCTAAAAAAAGGAGACTTCTCGCAAAAATGAATATTATTCTCGATATTATTCTCTCGGAATATTACTCCCTCAGCTGCTGACGCGGCTCGCTTCTTAAAAATTCCTCGAAAATAATAGCTATAATTATTGACTCTTGGTATAATCTACTATTATTTCATGAATTGCTTGGACTGTAATTTTGGGGACGACTCATAATTTGGAATTGAAACAAAGTGTTTTAGCAGCAAATATTCTGCTTATAAAAGGCAATACTGACATTTATTGCTTTCAGAATATGTTGACACCATTATTCATAGCCACCTATGATCTCTTCCTTGGCGTTAGCATATTTTTACGTCCTAGCGCTGGCCCTGACGAGATCGTAAACGCAGATGAGGGATCGCGTCGTAGCGTCGTCATTTTCCAGGAACTACTGTTGGTTGCTGCCTGGAGAATTCGAGACACGTCATCAGGGCTTCTCTCGAGGATTCTCGATAGGTACGCAGGTATATATACGGGAGAGGACTCCGTCGCGGGCAGAGTCGGTTATTCGAAGAGTTAGTTATTCGGAAGTGTATTCAGAGCTGAGTGAAGCAAGTTTATTGGAGCTAAGTTGAGAGAATTTTGTTATTGCTAAGTGCAAGTAGTCGACGTGTAGAATTTGTATAACAGAGAGTTTGTATTAGAGATAATTTTTAGTACAGAGAGTTTCAGTACCGAGCATTAGAAAGTTATCGGAGCGATTTAAGTGATTGTGTTGTATTGTATTGTGAAAGAGAGTTATAATAAAAGTAGTTCAGTGTTGTTTGGTGTTTTAATCGACGAACCCAAAAATAAATCGTGACAGTAGTGTCAGAAGTTGGATTTTGCAAGGATATATCGTAACAGTGGTGTCGGAAGTGGAATTTTTGCTGGTAAATAAAAACAATTGATAGTGAATACGAGAAATACATCGTACGATACGATGGAGGACATGTTGAAATTTATCCAAAACCAATTTGCGGATTATGGAAGACGACGGCAGGAGATGTAGATGTAGGAGGCCGGGACATTTCATAAAAGACTGCAGGGAAAGAATGCCACAGAGGAAATGTTACAGATGTGGAACAACAGGGCATTTCATGAAATATTTCAAGGTGATAATGCCACCAAAATTCAACTCACCTGTCAGGATGCCGCCAAGTTCACAATCCCCCGCGAGGTCGAGGTCATCGAGGGCCATCTGTGTTAACAGGCTAAAAAGAACATCTGAGAGCCTAACCATTCCAAGGAAATTGAATAAAATGGATGTAATATGCATCATAGACACCGGTGCTGCAGTTTTCTTGGTACGCAGCGACATCCTTCGGCCTGGAAACGTAAAGCCTATTTCATCCAACGTCGTGATTCGGACAGTCACTGGTGAAAACGCACCTATTCGAGGAGAGGCTGAAATTACGTTGATTCTTGGGCGACTCACTATCACAGGTACAGTTTACGTCGCAGATATAGAGGATGAATTCATACTCGGAATGGACTTGATCAGTGACCATGGAATTTCATTCGACAATGAGCAAAAGATTATAAGGTTCGGAGAAGAAGAATTTGTCCTTACAACTCCAACGGAAAGGACGATACCTGCCAAACTGCGATTATTAAAAACTGCGAGAATCCCTGCACTATCGAAGGAAGTAGCTCGTGTCACAGAGAATAATGTCTGTGAATGCAGCGTCCAGCCATCGGATTTCGGACAAGTCCGGGTGAAGACAGAACAAGCCATCCCTGTTAGAACCGCCAGGTGTCGTATTAGAAGTAAACGAGACATCTCCGAGTTGGAAACAACTGAAAGGGCTGATTTGGTCAAACAAGGAGTCAACATTGGCCAAGTCCACTTGATTCATCAACCATCAAGAAGAGTTCCATTCCCTAAGAGATGCCAGAGCGCATTGACAATAGGAAGGCGCGGCATTATCGAAAGGCAAATACTGGCGGATTTCAAGAAGAAGATCGAGTGTGGCTGTACAACCCCCGTCGTAGGATGAATGATGTGGTGTACAGTGTTCAACGTAAGTCTAGAACAAAAATGAAAGTCGTACACCTAAAGAGACTAAAATGTTACAATGAGCATAACGAGATGTTGTTTGATCGGGACGATCAAAATTGGGAGGGGGATAATGTTACGTCCTAGCGCCGGCCCTGACGAGATCGTAAACGCAGATAAGGGGTCGCGTCGTAGCGTCATCGTCCATAGATATTCTAATAAGTCCGCTCACTCTCAGCAGCGACCCAAATCATCACCGTCCGTCCTCGCGCGTCCCTTGCCTGGCCGGTCGGTCGTCAGTGCCCGTCTGACGGGGGAGCCAGTTTAACAGAGTGTCTCCGATTGAACAGTTCGCAGCGTTCCGGCCGGTTAAACTGAGTGCGCGAAATGAACATTCTATTTGAATTTATGGAAAATAATGAAAATTGAAAATTATAAATTTTTATCGACGCGTAATCTCAATCACGATTGTCTCGAGAATTACTTTGGTCAAATCAGAAATGCTTGTGGAAACGCTAGAAATCCAACTGCCATTCAGTTTACCAGAGCATTTAAAAAACTTTTTGCTATAGGATATTTGCACGAGGCAGAAGGCAGCAATTTTATGGAAGACAGTAGCGATATTTTGCTTAATATAACATCGGAGTCATTGAAAAATATTGAAAGTTTTCAGGAAAAAAATTAAGAAAATATTTCTCCAATTATAAAAATAGAATCAACCGATTATAGGAATTTGATATCAGAGGAGGGAAATGCACTGGTGGATATTTTTTACGTAGATGTCTCTTTAAACATTCTTGTCATATTTGTTTGGAATATTGTTCATCATCCGAAAGAGACAAGTCTACTTCATTTTGTGAGCTCAAAGCTTACAAAGGTAGTAAAAATATATTTGGTGGCTTAACAGTCCCTCCCAATGATTTTTGTAAGTATTTAATACAATTAGAAAATATTTTTGTTTCGAATTTTAATGATTGATGATTTTAATGATGATTACTGCATACATGATGGTGTAGGAAACATATTTCTGAAAGAATATTCCAATGTAGAATTCAGCCATACATGTAGCAATTTTCCCAAAGACTATTAACTTTCATTGTTTACAAGAGTTCGAATCTATTACACAATCAAATTTGCAAACAGGCAAATAAGATCTCAATGTTTAAATGAACAACTGAACTGAAACCACTAATATCGTTGCCGACGTTTCGACTTTTATAAAGTCATCCTCAGGGCATTACAAAGATGCAGTGAATCAGATATAAATACACACATACAGGTGAAAAATTATTGAAATTTGCGACTAGAATCACTTCTGCGAACGAGAGGTCAAGATTGAGTAAATTTGGTACAATTCAATTGACAGTAAAAATGTAAAAAGAGACATGAACAACAATTTCAAAAATGTAGGAAACGGTAGAACCCAATCTCTGGTTTCTTGTCTATTAGAATAAAAATAAAAGGATATTTACATAAAAATTCCCAGTTTTTGATACTGAAATATACAGAAGTATATTTCTGACCGACGAAAAGTCCACTGTGTTAGCGACCGTTGAAAATAAAATTAGGAACTCACTTACTTTCTGCACTCAAACAGAGTTTCGATTTATATATATATATATTATATAAACAAAATATACCGTGTGTCACAGACTCATGGTACACCCCCGTTTTCTCCTTTGTTTTTCTAGCTATATTTTTGAGATTCGGAACATCGAATAAGCTCACTGAACAGCATTTCTCGACATATCTGAAAGAAAAAAACAACTTCCAATTTTTCCGGAAATGACATCAACTTTCGATTCTTGAATGGGACACCCTGTATATTGTTACATGATCGGCTAGGGATGATCATGAGGATTCCAACGATACCAGGTTTGATGATGTTATCTCCAATGACTGCGGAGATATCGCCATTTATATTATCCATAAGCGCAACGAGTAGGAGAGAGAAACTTTACTGGCGGGTCAATCCAATTCTCTCTCCCACTCATTGAGCTTATGGATAATATAAATGGCGATATCTCCGCAGTCATTGGAGACAACATCATCAAACCTGGTATCGTTGGATTCCTCATGATCATCCCTAGCCGATCATGTAACAATATACAGGGTGTCCCATTCAAGAATCGAAAGTTGATGTCATTTCCGGAAAAATTGAAAGTTGTTTTTTTCTTTCAGATATGTCGAGAAATGCTGTTCAGTGAGCTTATTCGATGTTCCGAATCTCAAAAATATAGCTAGAAAAACAAAGGAGAAAACGGGGGTGTACCATGAGTCTGTGACACACGGTATATTTCAGTATCGAAAACTGGGAATTTTTATTTTTATGTAAATGTCCTTCAATTTTCATTTCAATAGACAAGAAAACCAGAAATTTATGTGAGTTCAACCGTTTCCTACAGTTTTTAATTTTTGTTTATATCTATTTTTACATTTTTACTGTGAATTGAATTGTATCAAACTAATGTACTCAATCTTGACCTCTCATTCGCAGAAGTGATTCTTGTCGCAAATTTCAATAATTTTTTACCTTGTGTGTATGTATATCTGATTTACTGTAACTTTGTAGTACCTTGACCATGACTTTATACAAGTCGAAACGTCGGCAAAGAAATAATAGTAGTTTCATTTATTCGACCTAACTCCAACCAACCCCCAGCTAAATATTTGAAATGTGTCTAAATATATATGCCAAAGTACTGAATAGATTATAATTATACTATTAGGGTATACTCAAGAAAACAACAAATCACCATTCAATTAGGTAATATGTAAATAAAGATTATTCATCTTCATTTTTTCTTTATTGTGAAGTCCCTTTATAAGTATCTCACCTTTTTACCTGCCCATAATTTAAGAAATCAGGTGATTCATGCCAGTTATTACAACGAAATATTCCTCAATTTATTGTTATTAGAATCTCATATAATATAATCATCTCAATGAAAGATCATACAAAAACATAAATAATATATAATGAATATGATCAACACTTGACGCCTGACCCTCGTAGACACACTTTCGAGTAAACATATTGTTCGCGCTGCTGACTGACCCTCGTATAACGTATTTCTGCTTGTAGCCCGCATGATTTACGACCGCTCGCAAAAAAAGCGGCATATTTTACCACATCAAAGGAGTTACCAGACTTATTAGAATATCTATGGACGATGGTAGCGTCGTCATTTTCCAGGAACTGTTAGTTGCTGCCTGGAGAATTCAAGACACGTTATCAGGGCTTCTCTCTAGGATTCTCGATAGGTTCGCAGGTATATATACGGGAGAGGACTCCGTCGCGTTAGAGTCAGTTATTCGAAGAGTTAGTTATTCGGAAGTTCGTATTCAGCTAAGTGGAGAGAGTTTTGTTATTGCTAAGTGCAAGTAGTCGACGTGTAGAATTTGTATAACAGAGAGTTTGTATTAGAGATAATTTTTAGTACAGAGAGTTTCAGTACCGAGCATTAGAAAGTTATCGGAGCGATTTAAGTGATTGTGTTCTATTGTATTGTGAAAGAGAGTTATAATAAAAGTAGTTCAGTGTTGTTTGATTAATGGCACTTGAAAAAGAAAATAGAAATTCTGCACCACTTGCACAAACCGATTGTTATATGAAAGAATTTGCCGTATTAAGTACTAAAATAGTACTATGATGTAACTGCAATTGGTGAAAATCATCGATTTGAAAGTTATTTCGCTGGAATGCACCAAATCTTAAAGCATATGGAAAATCAATTACTACGAGTTTTTACTGAAGAAAACTGTCTTCACTACTTATGTTTTCAAACTGTATTTTGGTGTAAGTACAAGTGGTGAAAATCAAGAGTTCATTAATTATAATTCCACAAAATGCACCGAATCTGAATGCAAATAAAAAATAAATTATTATTAGTTTTTACCTCGAAAACCATATTCCGGAATGATTTTCAAAATATTTATGAACTCCAAAAAACATTCCGGAAATAACTTAACTAATATTTTGCGTGAAAATGAAATCTTGAATTGGTTCCGTTATATTGACGAAAATTTATAGGGCATAATGTTTGTTCTAATAAACGCAAATTCTGGGTTGACTGGAAAATCCTGTTTGAAGAGGCCTATCTACGAAGGAGTTATTATTTCATATACCGAATTAATTTTCAGTACATCGCTGAAGGATACTGCGAGCAACCCTGGTATTCAGCGCAATCTAACATCTATTCATACCATCAAATGATGCCGCCGCATATTGCCGGATTTTGGTCTTACGGAATACAACTGAGCCGCTCAGATGAATAATTCAGTGCGATAATTTCCATTACGTACTCATGGAGAATAATCTGAATTCATTATTTCAGTGAGTTGACCACCACTGTTGTTGGTAGGATAACTGAAAGACGTTTTCGATTTTTTTTCTCGCAGATTTGACAATGTGAGCTAGCTTCTCCTCTATCCATCGATTTTTCATATTTATTTCTCATTCTTTAAATTCACTCTTCACTTTTCTTTTGAATTTCGTGACGTGCCGTTCAGGCCTCTCGTCCACTGCGGGTCGTCTTGCTACGTCGAATTCTTCCTACGTCGAATTCTTCCCACGGCGAATTCTTCCTACGGCGAATTCTTCCTACGGCGAATTTTCCACCATGGGGTGTATGGATCATCATCGGAAACGTTCGTGTTTTGATGACGTCAGTGGAGGGGATGACATTCGCCGTAGGAAGAATTCGACGTAGCAAGAATTCGCCGTAGGAAGAATTCGACGGAGGAATACGCACCCGTCCACTGGGAGCAGAAAGCTGTGAATTGCCAAGTAAAAAATCGTGTGAACGCCGTTCGTACGAAATCGTGCAATTCATATGCACATATCGTTCATTTCCTCAGTATTCGTCCGGATTCGTAGTAGACGAGAGGGCTCTCCGGAACAGGTTTTTGATTATTGTGAAGGGGAATGTTTCGCTTTGGATTGATCACCGTTGATTCATCGCGTATTAGCCACAGGCGATATCGACGCAGGCGATAAATGTGGGTGAATCCAAGTTACGCAAAAAGAAAGGGATCGCAACCTCCTTCCACATTTGTTGCTGTATATTCCGCATACGATACTAACTTTCCCGTTTGTTCCACAGATATTTCCTTTCTTGATCAAGCAGAATTACTCTTTCACAGTCCATTTGTTTGTCTTTTTTCATGAATTTAGATCGTTCGTGTGTTGTCGTGCAAATTCTGACGAACTGATTTCGCAACTCATCGCAACATTCCGCTCCCAGTGGACGAGAGGCCTTGCGAGTATTCAGATTTCAAGCGAAATTTGAGCATTGGTTGTGTTTTTTTTTATATGCAGATTCACACGAAAGGGGAGCCTCAGGAAAAATCTCTCCTGGCAAGGAGTTCCAAAGCTCAGCTGTTCCATTGAAAAAAGATCCCTGAGCAAGAGAGGTTCGACAGGTCTCCAAGTTCACAACAGAGGGGTGGGAATCTTGCGCTCGTTGGGTCATCCGTGTACATATTGTCAAGCGTGGAACGATTGATTACAATTCATAAGAGCACCGACCGTGAAATTATCTATAGGAGGACAAGTCTCCGACACTTTTACGATGCTACAATGAAGTGAGCGAGTCTGTGAGCGAAGAAACACCAACAAGATGGATTGCCTCTATCTGAATAGCATCGAGAAGCTTCAATGAATGTTTTGGTGCCGAACTACACACATGAGAACCATATAAGACATGTCCTATCTGAGTCTTGTAGATCATTAGAAGCTGACGAGAAGTGAAGTATTTTTTCGAACTAAAAAAAAAATAAGTTTCTGGGAGGCACCTTTAGCTATGGATCTCACATGGTTTTCCCATGAGCCATTATTATTGATCGTAATTCTTAGCATCGAGATACTTGACTTAGTAGGAATAGATACTCCTGACATTTGAATTCTAGATGATGATAGATCGGCTTTCCCTGAGAAGAGACATGTCTGGGTTTTATTAGCATTGAATTCCACTAAGTTCATATTTCCCCATTCTATTATTTTCACCAAATCATCGTTAATTTTATTAACGTGAATGTTTCCTTCTATTTTTGTTTCTCGTGCTGGTATGGGGACTTCGAAAGAGAAACTATTATGAAGAGTACTATCGTCCGCGAAACTATGTACTGACATTATGATATCTCGAGCAAATCATTAGGGGCCGATCTTTTCACTTATAGATAAGGCATTGATAAATATATCTGTGAGATATCAATACGTTGTTCTTTGATGTCTATCCAATAGATAGTTATCTGAGACTTTATCTGTAAGTGAAAAGACCGACCCTAATATGCAGCAGGAACAAAGTGGGCTCCAGAATTGAACCCCGTGGAACAGCTGCATTCATTAGGAGAATATTAGATGATTGTCCTTCAACAACCACATACAGAGACCTTCCAGACAAAAACTCTTCAACAAAGCACACAACTGAGGAGGCAAACCATAAGACGGCAGTTTAGAAAGGAGACCCCGATGACTCGATCAATTGTTTTTGAAATATCGAGTGCAACAGCTATCGTTTCTCCGAATATTTCGATTGAATGCTGCAAAATATGAAAAACATAAGCCAGTAAGTCACTGGTTGATCTTTGCTGGCGAAACCCGTATTGTCGATCACTAATTATTCCTGATTCCTCTAGATATTTGATAAGCTTCATATTGATTTGAACTTCATATCTTACAACTCATCACTTATCCTGTTTAGGTGAACGATGAGATTGAAACCTCGCTGTTGAAGTTGAAACTGTTTATAGAGATCAATTAAAACCACTTCACCAAACTGATATTATTTGTACTAGATGCCCATTTCGCTAACAAGTATCTGTTTTCAGCAGAAGAAAACTGATACTCAGTATCCGTTCTCTTCTCCTGAAGGGAACATTGTAGGATTCTTTCCGTAACAATCTTAAGATTGAAATTTTTAAATACCGTTGAAGGATGAACCGATTTCTCACTCTTCTATTTCTTCACTCGTACGAACCTCGACCTCCGATGAAAAATTAGTTGAGATATTTCATTTCAAAATTGTTTTCAGTTTTGTCTCATAAGAACTATTTGTTTTCTCCTCCGCTGAGCTGGATTTTTCAGAGAAACAGCCATGTCATGCAGAATAACGATGCACTCTGGATATTAATATTTCGCAGTGGGTCTACTCAACTCCGTTTTCATGGCTATTTCAACAATACTTTTGATCACTGAAAGACGCGGTGTGTTGTGATGGTGGTGGAAGAAATGTGTTTCAGAATATACTGGAGCAGTGTTTCCATATTCGAATGGAATATTGTTTTCGAATGGAGTTTCAGTCTTGAATATGTTATTCCGACATTCTAGCCATTTACATTTTCTCATTGAAACAGTGAATTAGAAAATTATTCAATATCAAGTAACAACTCATCAGTCTCAATTAGAAATCTTCGATAGTGAAATATTCAATCCGTATATGCGGTGTTTAAAGATAGAGAATAGGTGATAGTAATAATGCAGTTAAAGAGTCTTTGAGCGCTTTGTCGTAGTTTTCATCTCAGGCACCAAGAAAGTTTCCATCAACAAGGCCTTGTGGATTGATCCTCATGGCAAAATGAAATGAACCTGGAATTCAGATAAGAGGTTTCTATGCCGATGGCTTCCCAACAGTTGATTCGTTTGCCTCTGTAAGATTCTGAAAGAAGTTTCGGCTGTATAACTTGGGTGCCGAAGCGCTCTCAAAATTCATATTTATTTTACAGTAGCGTATTTGCTATTTCAACTGTGAGGAAACCCAGAAGAACCCACAGTGCGAGAGGGTCGCTTGGTGTATAAGAACGAGGTATCCCACCTAGTACGTTTCTTCAACGTTTATCTCAAAACCAAAACTAAAAACTTAGCGCCAACAACTATTATTCAGTCGTCTGTAAATAATAGTAATTTTCGCCGAGTTCCGAGTCTGTAGGTAGTATATATTTACTCAACATGCTTAGATCCAATGTAACAACGGTTATAGAAACAAACAAAATTCTTCTTCACATAATATACTCTCTTGCCAGTGGTGGCGATTGCATGTTAGAATTTAGGAGGAGGGAAAGGGGAGAGTTAGACAAGCATGTGTATAAAATCAAAGAATTTTCATTGATGGTATTTTCGAAGAAAATTAGGACAAAATCGCCCTCTCACACGCCTCTCCTTATTGCCGCATCTGTCTTTTTATCGGTTGTACCTTAGATATACACTTACTAAAATAAATCACGTGAATTATAACAAAATGCAATGATTTGAGTGATGCGCAATATTGAGATTTTCTATGGTTTCATCTTGAGCAAAGGCCATATTTGAAATTCTTAAAATGCTCTTTCTAAACTACAAATATTTTCGTGTTTGAACTGGGAGTATTCTTTATATTTTCTTACATCACTCCATGAATTACGATGAAAAAAATCTGGGCAATATCTGTATCAGTGAGTAAAATCGTCAACGAATCAATTTAAATTTTTTTGACATGAGATATCCTAGGATGTACAGGTTGAAAATATTCCTTATAAATCTTATAAATAAGAATTTATATAAATAAAAATTATCTATGCTTGTAGTTTTTTGTAACAGTAGAACAAAGTTAATTAGGTATCCTGGATAATGAATTGTCCATGGCTTATTCCAGCATAGTTGGTGCTGTGAATCTACTCGATTGAACTTTTTGAGAAATGACCTTTGTTTAGGTTACGTTGATAAACTTCAACAACCCATTGGATCCTCATCCATGGCGTTCATATTACTAATTTTTCAGATTCTTCTCAGGCAGTCAATTACCAGTACTCTATGTATGAAAGCGATATTGAGAATTTGAAAACACAAATATTCTCCCAACAAATTTGACTCGAAAATTTGTTCCTTGAGTGTAATATTTCTTTCATATCGATAAATAGTCTTCATGAACGATGTATTTCACTGATGAAATAAATTCATTCCTCATTTGCCTGAATAATTCTCGATAAAACAAATTCTGATGAAGTGAAATCTATGCTTTGTATGACTTTGGTCTTGAGTCAGCAGAGTGAGTCCTATTTTTTTATTCACTGCACGTCTTGGCTAATGTTATGCAGTGGTAGTAGTTCGAACTTCCACTCTTTCAACTATTCTGATCCTTTGAAACGAGAAAGCTGGTTCAATCACGACATTTCGATAACTTGCATACACAACCGTTTTCTGGTGGAGAACTATATCTAGATATCGTTTTGTATATAACAAATTACAATATATCACTGAAATTCTCAGTAATTATTCTAATGAGCCAGACATTCTCTCAAATCTTTCTGGAAAATTAGCACAGAGGAATAGTGATCTCATTTCCTGAGATAATTCATTTACAGTTATAGGTAGATAACTGTCTGTTACAGATGCAAGCGATGGAAACATCGTGAATGAGCTGTCTCTGACCTATTGCTACTCTTTGGGTTGCACTTAGTATACCTACCAGTGTACTGAGATCTGAAAATATCGACCGTACTGTATGTACATTTGGTTAGTATCGGGAGCATCGATAATCCGCAGTTTAATCAAAAGGCGCCCCGAGTCCAAAAAGATCGGGAAGCCCCTGTGTGTGTTTTACTTTAATCAATGAATGAAGCCCCATTCGAAAACAGTGAGAACTACCCACCCTACTACCTCACCTCGAGGTCACTCGTCGAATTGGAAAATTATGAACTGAAGCGAAAAGTGCATCTCGAGTATCATCACACAATGAGTCTGAAACACTATTTCGAGACCTTGTTGCCGTAGGTCGTACATCTAAGGAATGATTTATGATCGTGCGCGCATTCGTCTAACATAACATTTACGAGTGGCCTGTAAGCTTTATTGGCTCGGCAGAAATCAAGTTGGGAAGTATAAAGTTATAGCCGACCTAACAGGAAATGAGATTTAAAGTTATTTAATGAGACAGCAGATTTATGCTTCGAAGCGAATTGGATGGATTTCGTTAGCCATTGAGAATCGATTATTGACACAGGCAGGAAGAATACATGTAGCTTTCCTCAACGTTTCCTGGAATTGGAAGTTTTTCTGGGTAAAGTTTTAGAATCCTGGATTGCGTCCAATTTCCACAAAAAATCTGGAGAACGTTCAAAAAGGCTCAAGATGAATAAAAAAATTGAAAATTTGGCGCGGAAACCATGAAAAAGTCATTTTTTCGAAAAGAAAATGTTTATAAGTACTCAATCCAGATTCCGAAATTCTACTCTGAACTGTTAATTTATCAGCGTACATACCCGAATTTCCCATAGAACATTATTCACACACACCATTCTTTGAATTTATTGAGAAAATGTGCCCATAAAATCTTGGAGAACGTTTAAAAAGGCTCAAGATGAATAAAAAAATGAAAAATTTGGCGCGGAAACCATAAAAAAGTCATTTTTTCTAAAAGAAAATGTTTATCAGCATTCAATCCAGATTTCGAAATTCTACTCTGAACTGTTATTTTGTCAGTGTACATACCCGATTTTCCGATAAAACATTATTCACACACACCATTCTTTGAATTTATTAGGAAAATGTGCCCATATATCCTCCAAGTGAAGATATTTATTTTATTTTAAGGTGAGAAACAGACAAAGCAATATAGTTTATAGTTTGTACCGTCATTTAGACAGCTCTTGACTGTTTCGAATCTCAAAGTTGCCAAATTCAAAAATCAAGTACTTATATCTAATGTAGCCAAAACTACTAAACTCGCGTGAAACGTAATACTTGTATTAAATCTATCCCAACCAAACCTAACTAACTTTGCGAAAAACAAATGTTTTTATTAAATCGATCTCAACCAAACCTAACTAACCTGACTGGATTGGATTTTGCAAAAGTTGAATCATTCGGGAATGTTCGGAGACTGTGGGTAGAACGAAATGTGGGTGCAACGACATGCTCTCAACCAAACCTAACTAACCTGACCCAACCTAACCTAACCTAACACATTCATCGTGGACCTATCGAAAAGAAGGATGAATTTTGTAAAAGTAGAATCATTCGGGTATGTTCGGAGACTGTGGGTAGAACGAAATGTGGGTGCAACGACATGCTTGTACACGGCTACAAAAACTTTCTCGGAAAAACGTTTAAAATATTAAAAAAAAATTCATGAAATCTATACTAACCATAAAGAGGTAGATTCCATTGATTGGAATTCAGAACCAACACCACGAAAGATCAATAAATAAACTGTACAAATCATTCAAATATGAAATTGTTGAATATAATTCACAATCTGACAACGTCGCTCCAATTCAATCGAAGCCGAAATTAATACAGCTAGTTTTCATTTCTAATGAAATTTTAATTGGAAATCTGCAAAGAATGAACGTTATAAATGAACATTCGGGTTATAATTTTTGCAGAAAAATATAGTTAAGTTATGTTTTCTTACAGAAAATGGTAAGTAAAGTGACAAATCAAAAGTGATTTTTTCGTTACATAACCTAAAATTTCAACCTTTTTTCCTTTTGAAAAGGAACTTGCTGTGGTTTCCGCGCCGAATTTTTATACTTTTCATTCATTTTTAGATATTCTGAAGCTCCCCTAACAATTTTATCGAAATCCGAGGCAATCCAGAATTCTGAAACTTTACCGTTTTTCCGTTATCACCTCCACAGGAATGAGCTGAAATGAAAATAATTTGAAAAGTTACTACTTCGAGGATGATTTTTCGAAAGAATTTATCCCAGCGTAATGGATAAAGAGTTAGGAAATGGAATTAGTTCTCGTTTATTTTCAAACAGACGAATAAGATGTAAAAGTACTGTTTGAATGCCATTATTTTGTGGTGAATGGATTCTTTCCTTGTTATTTTTTTTGGGTTCTTAACCTACCTCATTCTGAATGATCAAGAATTAATATTGGAATCTATAAAAGTGTAAAAGGGCAGATTTTCAATCTACCATTTTAACTTGCTACGTTAATTGAAAAAACAGTTCCTTCTGAATGGAACACGTTCTACTTGTCATCAACTTCTCGTATTTCTCAAATTTGCTTATCAATGAAATACAAGAAAAAATATTCAACAAAATACTTATCTTTGACATTTCGGAAACCAAATCTCTATCCGTTTTTAGAAATCTTTCATGAATATTCTCTTTTGGATTCGTTTCTTTGTGAATGTCACAAATTTCAGATTTTATATATGCCTGTCTCATCAGAGTATATTGAAAATCTGCCCTTCTACACTTGTATAGAGTCCAATAATTATTGTAATTTCTTCAGATTATGGTAAGTTAAGAGGCCAAAAAAAGGAACTACAAAGAAAAAATGACATCATTTGCGTGGTTTCCTGATTTTGTACCCTGCTACAACCCGATGAATTATATGAAATGTATACATATGCACAGGAGCAGATTTGTCTCACCCCGTAGTGGCATTGCGCTTATGAAAAATGCTTCTGATTGACTTAACCACTTGAAAATGATAACAGACGTTGTGCTTTGTGTACTTCGTACGTAATGCATGACCTCATGATCTTCTACGTCATCCCATGAATATGTAATAGACCAGGAGGTGGTGACAGGTAACGTTCTCCCATTTTACACTGCATGCCTTCTTAGGGCTTGATAATGAACCCTTAAATATGACAAATAGACATGTTCCTGGCAGCTGAGCGTGTGCACTTCATAGGAAAAAACGCTATTTGTGGGGAATTTTTGTGTTTTTGATTTGCATGCCGTTTTGGATTTCATTAATATATATCAAGTTATTGACGTGAATGGCATGCATGTAGCTACAGCCCCATATACAATAATTGTGAAGAAATTGAATGAACATAGTTTTTTTAAATTAAAGCAAACATTTGAAAAATTCCGTGACTTTTTCGTGCACGCTGTCTTGTATTGTATTAGTGAATATTATTTTAAGCTAAAATAATAAATGGAAAAACGCGAAACTTCCCCACAAAAATATATTTTATATATATATATATATATATATGCTCTCTGGAACTTCCGGTTGAACCGTGTCTGGTATTTTTCTTCTTTCGACGTTTCGGCTACCACTTTGGAGCCATTCTCAAGACTTCTTGACGTGGTGGTGAGGCCTAAGTCTCCTCAACCCCCAGCACTCATCTTGACAGAGTGAAGATATATATATATATATATATATATATATATATATATATATATATATATATATATATATATATATATATACACATATATACAGGGTGTCCCAACGAAAACTTTCCACACGGATTTACTGGGAAATGACAAATTATTTTCGGAAACGCTGAAACACGTCGATTTTGATTTCTAGGGGGACACATGTTAGTAATGGATTCAATCACGCAACTTCATCCCCCTGACAGGGGCGGCTACCCCATTGCGAATCATCATAGGGAACTTGGGTCGAGTGATACATCATCTTAAAGCTCTCTTCATTCTCTATCCAAACGTTTATATTTTTTCAAAATCGAATGACTGGTACTTGAGATTAGTGTGGTAATAGGTTTAATTTAAATAATCAATTATAGTACCTGTTCTTATCGAAATTCAATTCATTAATTGCTCGGAATGAACCCCTCCTACCTCCATACAATGATAAAGTCTACTTTCGAAACTATTACGAACGTTTTCCAATACTTCTGGAGTTATTCTGCCGCACTCGTTCACAATTCGACCACGTAGATCCTCTAGTGACTCTGGCGGAGTGGCAAAAACTTTGCTTTTGAGATGCCCCCATAAAAAATAATCCAACGGGTTGAGGTCCGGTGATCTAGCTGGCCACTCAATTGGTCCTCGTCGCCCTATCCAATGATTGGTATATCGTTCATCCAGAAAGTTTCTAACCGCTACTGCATAGTGAGGTGGTGCTCCATCTTGTTGAAAATGGAGGTTGTCTTCCGAATAATCTCCATCGTTTTCGATAATATCCGTTATCAAGGGATCGATGGCATTTTCAAGAAGATGTAAATACATTTGTCCATTCGAATTATCATCTATAAAAAGTGGTCCAATAATATTTTTGCCAAAAATACCACACCAAACATTCAACTTCTGCGGAGTTTGTGTGTGGACCTCACCTATTAACCTGGGATTGGTATCGCTCCAGTAGCGGCAATTGTGACGATTCACGTTTCCATTAACAAAAAATGTACTCTCGTCTGAAAAACAAATATTGAAGAGCAAATTGGGATTTGTTCTCAGACGCTCAGACATTTCCTCACAAAACTGTTGACGTCTGTCAAAATCGTCTTCGTTCAGTTCATGTACAAGTTTGATTTTGTATGGATGGAATCGATGTGACTTGAGAATTCTCTGAATACTCGATCGCGCTACACCTGAAGCTTCAGCCAAGCGTCGAATACTTTGAGTATGATCCATAGCCACGTGTCCCAAAACCGCTACCTCAACAGCCTCGTTCCTTATCCGACGTTCAGGATGATGTTTCTGGTTTCCCACAGACCCAGTTCTTTCGAATTTATCAATCAACGTTTGAACATAGGTATGAGATGCATTTTTCCCTGGATGCCTTGTATTGAAAATTCTAGCTGCAGCTCTTAGACAATCATCATTTTTGTAGTAAAGTTTCACTAACTCAATTCTTTCTTGTAATGCGTAAACCATTTTCAGGAAGAAACTTAACTCACAGAATACGAATCAAATGATATTTCCATAAGAATCATGCGAACTGTGAATTCATTCTGAGAACATACACGCAGGCGAACCATAAAAAACAGGTATTTTTTGTCTATGAAAAAGTCCACAGAACAAAAACTAAGAAATATGGTTTCCGGGCTTCAGTGAAAGATCTTCGCAATTAATAGTCCCAGCCTGGCTACTTACTTTGTTTTGACTAATTTGTTTTCGTTTTTCGTGGGGTGACTGGGTTCCCTGACCGGATGGGATGTTGCCATTGTCTATCTGTCCACTCATTGAGTCTTAAAATAGTTAATAAATTGAATTTGAATGAGAACAGGTAAGATATTGACTATTTACATTGAACCTGTCAACAACACTAATTTCAATTACCATTCATTCGATTTTGAAAAAATTATACACGTTTGGATAGAGAATAAAGAGAGCTTTCAGATGATGTATCACTCGACCCACGTTCCCTATGATGATTCCCAAGGGGGTAGCCGCCCCCGTCCGAGGGATGAAGTTGCTCGACTAAATCCATTACTAACATGTGTCCCCCTAGAAATTAAAGCGACCTGTTTCAGCGTTTCCGAAAATAATTTGTCATTTCCCAGTAAATCCGTGTGGAAAGTTTTCGTTGGGACACCCTGTATATATATATATATATATATATATATATATATATATATATATATATATATATATATATATATATATATATATATACATACAGGGTGTCCCAACGACATCGGTCAGAGACTATAAAAAAATACTATTTTAAAAAAGAATGATAAGTTCTGTGATTATATTATGTTCGTTTCTGATTATGGCCGTATACCAACTCAGAAAATTACACATTAAAAATCGTCCACCACAAAATGATGTCCAACCGGCAGATGAGTCGCATGCCATTTCAGCTGGAAAGAAGGAGTGAAGCTCCTAGTATGCCTAACCAAAAAAAACTGAAGCTGCGACAGCTCATAGTAGACAGATGTTCGATAAATATTTTCAGAAGGAATTGACGTTTTTCACTCCTAAAGTGGGAGGCACACAGGATGAAATCTGGAGATTTAGTCGGCGTAATAACACGCTGATGCAGGGTGTTCGGTTGACTACAGAATGATTCATATAGATTTCACATCTGCTGTACACCAAGAGCTATTTTTTCAGTACCTATTCTACGAATGCTAGTGACTGCGAAAAAGTTACTGGTAAAGCGAGCACTAGGGAGTTTGTTCACTGTTCTTTCATTTAACCCAAGTCACTGCGATAAAATCGTCTTCATGGTAGATGTGAAACTGAGAAGTTCAGTCAGTCGAAAAGGTTATTGTTTTGATTCAGGAATTTAGAAGGTGGAAACGTCGCACGAAAAGGGTCTTTTTCATTTGTTATTCTGAATAACATCCCCATTTATGAAGTTGAAAATAAACAGTTCCTTGAGTGAAACCGGGGCCACATTACTGATTTTTTTTCTAATAAGTAAAATCTCGTACAGTGCAAAAGTTATTTTTTATAGTTCTCAAACACTTTACCAAACACTATTTCCAGTGCGCAAAGAAAGCAGAGCTTTGGACGGACAAGGGTCGGCAAATTGTCTTGGGTGCTGAAGTGCTCTAGGGAGCCTTACTGATATTATGGTAGCGCATTTGCTATTACAACTGTAGGGAAACCGAGGAAAACCCACATTTCTACCGGATCGTGATCGGAATATCAGAGGGAAGATAATTCAGTTTCACACAGTATAAAACGAGGTTGATACGCCTATGGAACCATTCACTCTATCCAAATTTTATTTAAAATCTCTGATCTGATCACCGTAGTAGCCTTTTATTAGCAGCTCCATTCTAACACCCCGGGCAAGTGAAATCATAGTGTGCACTTCCTCATTATTCCATTCGATAGTGATTTTTCCAATCGAACGATATCAAACTGCAAATCGGAGGCGTAGGATTTCTTCCATTGTTAATAGAAATGCACCCTCATCTCTTCTAAATCGCGTATTCAATGAAACGAGGTCGTTTTATTCAGTAACCCATTCATCGATTCCGATGAAATCGTTCTTTTGTTATAAGGCCTGGATTCATAATTACCGTAACTAGAAACCCGAACTCGCTGAATTCATGATACCGTTTCAGATGGATTTTGAATTCCACAATACATAAGCTCTTTAACCTTGCAAAACGCGAACGGCTGATTTCTGAAATGTTGAACATTAATCATTTGAAAATGATATCATCAGTTTATGTTACTTCTTTTTCATCAGATTTCCGGAGAGCTTCGATAAAAAGTTGAAAAAAGAGTTTTTGCAAAACACAATTTTATCCATCTTTTTCGAATCAACAATATCAAACACAATTATATAAAAAAAAGAAACAAAAGTATCAGCATGTGAATTTATTATCCGAACAGAAAAATCTTTTAAGAGTTTGAGAGGTGTTGAATTTTTGATGAATGATATTTGATTGAGTAGAAATATCGTATGAAGTGACTTTCATGCAACGCCATATCCTGTGAGATGAATAGGTGGGAACTAGTTAACACAAAATACCACCGTTTTCCAGCAGTGAGAATTGTACAAAAAACTGTACTGTTCAATTCGATGAATGGGGGTAGTTATTCCAGATGAATTGTTTCTTGCCTAAGCATGTATGAATCAACCATCTGTGGACCAGAGAGTGTTTGCAAATATTTTTCGTGAATTGATGACATTTTGAACGCTGAATCAATAATTGTTCAGTATTCGTTGTTTTTTTGTCAACAGATATTTTCCTTGCATACTTAGTGCATATTGTCAACTTCCTTTGTACCTATCGTGTTGAATAGTTTGCCCCTCTACGACACAAAAAAACATGGGGACTTCTATAACATGCCTGATGGAAAGTCACTACTATTTTCACATATTACTTATTTGTTTAACGTAAAAAGGATTGGAGTGATTCATGTGTTAAACTACTCAGTGGCCATTAAAAATGGAGGATTTTGTTCATTTGATTATACAAAAATGAGATAAAATGCTTCCTTTTTCAGAGTTTCGAATTGCTTATATTCCTGGATGAAGAAATAGCGTTGCAAAATAATCTTGAACTCATGTTCTACATATGTTAGAATTCGTAAATATATCTATGGAGCGCTTTTGAGCGGCTGATGAATTGTTCATAACTCAGCCAAAAAACTACATTTTTCAATGACTGGAATCAAGAAAGAGAAACCCCCCCCCTTTTTACCAACGCATTGTTGATCGAAAGATCGTCTACAGAAATGACCCTTATCATTTTCCGAAACGTTTTCGAGTTAAAGGGACCCAAAAACTCCCTCATTTCACTGCCCTTCTCTATAGGAATTCTGTATCTATCATTCGCTTGGAAGCGGGCGGATGAATTGTTTCATAACTAACCAAAGCAGAATTTTCAATGACTCAAAGTTCAAGATAATGAGGGAACCCGTAGCTATCATTCCGTGTATTTCGATTCTTTCTTATTTGGCAAAAAGATAATAAGCTGTGAAATTTTTTCCGCACCAATTCGACACTGTTTCATCAATTTGTTTAAATTTTTTTCAAAAATGTCTTTTCGAAAATTTTTCCTTATAATGGGTCCGGTCTTGATTGACCTCGTTTTTTTTGTCTTTCCTCGTTCTATAAATGATCCTGTTTTTTCTTTCTCCGGTTGCGGAACAACCGCGAATTACAAAATTTTTAGCCATTTTGTCGACTTGCCATACACGTCAATAAATGTAAATGAACAAATGGATCATTAATTGAACGTGGGATTTTAAAATATATAAAAAAATTACATTGCCACATAAGAAGACTTCAACACATATTTAAATAGTTAGGGTTGTCGCTCGCGATATCGCTTTAGATTCTTCTTGAAGGCCACAAGTCTCGAACATTGTTTTATGGCTAGGGGAACCGTTGATTGAACATTCTCAGTCCTTTAAAACAATCCCCGATGTCTTTGTTGCTTTCTTTGAGACCTCCGAATCGAAAAAGTGAGACTCATTTCTGGATATTGTGGACGAATTATGAACAAAATTCATACTTGTAATTTACGATATCTCGTAAGTATAGCAGGGCATGCGCGAATCACATATAAAATTCACAGGCTACAAAACTGTAATTGAGATATGCATCAACGGGCTACCAATTGATTCATATTTGAAGGTATTCATCTTTTTGGGCATTTCAACCTACGGCTAATTGGAGTCTGCCCTACTAGTATAAATTTCAAATAGATTTTGAATATTTGCAGATTGTGGTGGATTGAAATACCCAAAAAGTCTGACAGAAACTAATTCGTCTAAACCAGGGTTGCTCAAACTTGAACTGTTGGCGATCTACCTACCTCAATATTGTTAGACTACGATCGATCGACTCTGAGTGTAGGTCTACTCTAAAATGTCAATGAAAAAATTATTCGAAATTGCAAGTTTATTGGTTCTTAAAAACAAACGAGGTGTGTGTACCTGAACCTAATAGGGTGACTTTGGAATTGACAGTGTGGACACATGTCCCGGCAACTATCAGAAAGAGGGTACATAATTACCGAGTGCAAATCATGAGTCGATCGATAGTTGCCTTATCTTCATATGCAGAATCCGAGAGCGACGTAAATTGACCCAACGCGGGGCTTTCTCGTTCTTACTGGACGAGAGAAAGTGGTGAGGGTGTTTCGGCCGTCGAATAAATTTTGGTAGTTTATTCATTTCATTTTGTTCCACTGACCTATCTTCTAAAACAAAATCTGTGAATAGCTCTATATCTGAAATTTCTTCTCAAGATCGACTCAAAAAGCGATCGACTAGTCGATCGCGATCGACCGTTTGAGCACCCCTGGTCCAAACTATTCTTATTATAAAAATGATGATAATTTTTTATGGAACAGAGTCTTCATCATAGCAAAAATCTCCACTAGAATTTATTATATCGAGGCGAGCAAGTTGGCGTAGGTAGTTGTGTGGCCGGTTCATGATCATAGTAGGTTTCATGGTAAATGGTATTGGCTAAACGATTATTAAAACCAATCAGACCCTTGAGTTGTGAAACCCGAGAATGCCCATCATAAATGTAGAAGGACCGGATGCAAGCAGGTGATTTTGTCTCTCAGAGAAGGATTATAGAGGATTAGATTACGTTTGCATCTTTTACTAGATGATTTTCTACAGTTGATGAGCCAATACCATTTAGAGTGAAACATACTATAGTGGGTTCGATCCTTCAATCGGTTCGATATTTTCCTCTAGATAATTTATTTTCTTCGTATTGGGAAATGACTCCGCCCGAGTCATGGTTAACAAGTCTGCGAATAACCAAGTACTTCGATAGGAGTCGATGGCTTTCGGTATGGAAATATCATAGATAGGTTTTCCTTGCTACCCGTTAACCTTTGTATGAAATCATCTGGTAAAAGAGATGCAAAGTCTGCAGGGTCGATTAGATTGAATTTGCATAATGAGATATACAGTTATTCAAATTTGCTATTCTATGTTCTGTTATCGCTATCCTCATCTATAAAAAATGGCGCATGATTACAGAAATCAACATTCAACATTAAACAGACTAATCTCCCGGTTCATTATTGTTTTTTCACGTGGTTGTTGTTTGGGTGGTTGTTGAGGGGGTTGGGTTTCTGGGGGCAATTCCTAATCAATTCTACCACACTACCACTTAAGAATGAAGTCGGTTCCGCGCACCTCGTGTTGTCGAGTAGTAGGAGGACGCTTTATCCCATCTTCTGCAATTGTATCACAAACATAAATTTTTTTCAAAGAAAATGACTGCAGCACTTGTAAAAGTTTTTTTGTATAATTTTCCTCAAAATATATGTCATTTGCAGCCATGAAGTTTTGAATCTCCAATTTCGTATTCTTGGGGCCAGAATTTTTTTGAATTGTCCGCCCTGATAACTTTCCGTGTCCTTTCTATAACACTCTGTGGGGGGGTATGGGGTAACAGACAATTTTCACACCAATCTCCAAAAAGCTCTCCTGTCGTGTCTCCGTCTTAATCAACACAAGAGTCCTTAATATTTTCGCCGGAGAGCCACATAGCGTGTGGGGGCCCACCATTCTCTCTTCCTCCGTGTAATATTGTGATTCTCTCCCCCCTTTTTTTTGGGGCTCTTTTTTTCCACTCAGAGGAAGCAGACCATCCTTTCTTGGGGGGGGTGGCGTGTGAGCCCACGTCTCGCCCGGGTAGGGTGTTGGCCGGTTTTCTGACCGGTTTTTTCTTCTTATCGTTGTTTTTTCCGAACCCCCGGTTATTAAACGGGGGGATTCCCTTATTACTTGTCTCTCGTCAATTTTTCGCTATTCAAAGCCCCTTGCGGACAGAGCGCTCCCCGGAGTGGTGAGGCCACAGTGGATATGAGCCGCTCGTTCAGACTTTTGTGTGGGAGGACACGCTGCTCCTCGTACATCGTGTAGATTTTTCGCCTGAGCAAATCTTTTCCCAGTCGTCTAGACTTTTTCTGACACCGGAATCTTTTCGCTTTTTCTTGATTCCTTGGGATTTTCCTCCATTCGTCTAACTGAAGTAAGCGGCACATTCGGCAAATTACTGGTTCCTTTTGCTGCAGCACCCGCTTTATGTCCTTCCTGAAGTAAGGACCTTTCCGAATTTTTTATAATAATTTTCGCGTCACAAGATAGCCCTTCTTAAAAGAACCGCTGGAAGAAGCACTCTTACTTTTTATCCACGGACCCCTCATACTACCTCTTCTGTACGTGGGGGTTTAGAATCTTGGCTATCAATGTCTGTATTCACAAGTCTGTGTTATAAAATTATTGCTAGCCATAACACGAGTGACCACGTCCAATGAAATGCCCAGACTAAAATAAACAAGAAGTTTAGGTAGGCGGAAATCCTTTCCAATCCCTCTCTGAGAACCTCTCTTACCTGAATCCGGCCCTTTTACCTTTCTGTTGTGCATCTCGAATTTTACAACTCAAGGGTCTAATTGGTTTTATTATAATCCTTCGCAGTCAATACCATTTATTGTGAAAACTACTATACTTCCATTCACCCACTGTTGAATGAAGAGATAAAATCCTTTCTATCTCTCTTTTCTCCACGGTTATAATAAAACCAATTAGACCCTTAAGTTGTGAAACATGGGATTGAATCAGGTAGTTCATTACAGTTGATAATCCAATACCATTTAGAGTGAAACATACCATACCAGCTCACGGTAAGTAATAGTGAATTTCATTTCCGAGAATATTAATGAAATATATGCTTTAACTACATCGAATGAATTGAACAGTTCCATCACTTCTAACGTTTCCATGACTCCAATTTGAGTTCTGCGGAGTCCTATCGAGTAACATGCACATATAAGAAGAGCCTGAATGCAATATATATGATATGCAAAATACTACCCAATGAATACAAAACAAATGAGGGCATGTCGGATTCTTTTACCGTGGACCTTTCACAAAGCAGTGATAAACGATATAGTCTGAACCATATAATCTCGGAAAGAGATAAAATAATTTACCGTTCTTGCGAAATAAATATTGTCCATAAAAGGACTTCTTGACCCAGCAGGTGTGACTTAGAGGTACTGCCACATTGTTTATTATGCAATCTCACCAACCTCGAATTTGCATCGTAGATGTCTTGTACGGGAAAGGTCCATTAATATTCAGACCACATGTTTGTATTTTGTTACTATGAATTTGCTATTTTCAATCATCCACGAATATCAATCAATATGAAAAAATACCCTTTCCGAATAGTCTGGAGAGAGATGGAGTGAAATTATATTACGTTATTCTTTTTAGAGGGGAGGAGCTTCTGAACCATAGGCGTCGCTTGCCTTGAGGTAGCATATGGGTATGATAATTCCGTAACAGATCACAAAACACTTATCCGAATGTGATTTTGTATGGAAAATATAATGAACTGTCATACTCGGTTAAAAATTTTCATGGAGAAAATAAGAGTTTATTAGTGAACTTCATGAAGATTCAGGGACAACATGCCATGATAAAATTTCAATAAAAACAAAAGTATAGTGACAAAGATCGAGCATAGAAAATGTATTATCAATTTTATTAGCATATAGAAAAATAAACAAAATGTGTGCCAGATGACCAAAATTCAATGGATTTTGCCCTTATAAGTATGAGAGGAGTTTTTTATGTTGGAAGTATATGTCAACAAGAACTCAACACTGGAGATACTTCCACTCGAGGTGCCAACCAAGTGGGCATCAACAGAAGAAGGATGATATCAAATATTTGTTGAAACACATCCTGTTTGAAAATCGGTAATAGGACAATGAATAGGTTCGAAAGAACTTTTCCATTCTTCATTTATTGAGAAATAAAATACCTTTTCAATGCTTCTTATTTTTTGTCTGAGATGTGATTCTGAAATTTTTTCTCGTGATGGATTCTGACGTTGAAATATTTCTGCAGTATTATTTCAATTGATTTTGAAGTATGTCCATCAACAGGAGAATGATCCTGTCGTGAAGGTGAGACCCGGGATAATTATAAATATTGACTCTCATAGTGTTGTTGATCAATGTATCAATAATATTTTTGATGTTTCTGCTGGAAATATCAATAGTCTTGTGAACATATTCTTCTCAACTGCCTGAGTCACTTCAATAACTAGGCGGCAGCATTCATAAGGTTGCCGTATTTTTCTTCTCTTTATCTTTATCACTTCACGGCATTTCAGGCAGGTGATACATTTTTTCAGATACCTCACAACAAACCCTGAAATGTATGAGACTATGTCCTGAGTAAATGTTGTGAAATCCAAGTCAGATGAGGGATATTATGAGTACTGATCAAAAGCCAAGTGGAGACTAGTTTCGAAATATTAGTATTATTAAAATATAATAAATATTATAATATTAGTATCATAAGTGTTGGTCATTATCATTGTTTGTGATCCCACGACTTCCACAGGGTGAAACTCGAATATTATCTATATTCATGGAGTTACCCGTTTCCGGTAGAAACATCTCAGGTGATACTAGAAGCCGTTTATACTAGCGTTTATAGGTAGCCTCAAACTATCTTGAAGTTGGATTATTGTTGAATCCACTTTTGATCTAAGTGCTCTGAAAAAAGTTCCGAAGGATCTTGGGTAAACTCGTAAATTGATTACCATTGATTATTTGATATTGAAATGTACCTTTCATCAGGCCTTCCATGTTCAACTGATCCTCAACGAGTTTGGAGATGATATACCGAATATCTTGGAACAATTGAAATGGAATCAATTACCTCTGTTGTGGAAATGCATATGTTTCAATGATATCGAAAATACCCACTGCATGAACTCATTCAAAATATTTCGAAAATAATTAAATAACAATGGGAGTCACTGTACATTGACCGTATTTACCGCTTTGGTGGAGGACTAGTAAACATTGTAGACTGGGATCTCGAACTGAAAACGAATTATTTGCCTCCAAAACATTTATTCCAAGCCGTTCATCTTACAATGTGAGAAGTAAGTGGCTTCGCGAACGAAGTGGTAACGATGGTAGAGTATACAAATCGCAATAATGACTATTATTGTTAACTTGTGGTATAATCTACTATTATTAATTAACAAAAAAACAGTCAAGTAAGTGAATCATTGATCAAAACAATCACTTATCTTCGGTTGGGTTCGTAGCGTGAGTTGACGGTCAATGAAATTAAAATTGATGTGTTTCTTACACATTAAAAAACATTCAACCATTTCATAACAAGATTATCTTCGGCCCGATTCCCCATTGAAATCATATCAAGAATAATTATTGCTTTTACCTAAACTTGGGTATCATACGACAACACCTGACTCATTTTGAAATAATTTTCAAAACTGATTTCACTGTCTCACTTATCTTCACCTACTCCTACTACTCTGAAAGGTGAAAGAAGATGCAGTGACTAATTTTGTCGATGATATTTGGTACGAGTCTAAAGAATCGAAAGGTCGAAGGAGGAGGCAATATACCTTTATATGACACAAGTGTTCAAAAAAAAACATTCATAGCTATCGTTTATTGAAGATCATCACGGATGCCTATACGTACATACTCAAAAGTGTATGAAAGGTCCTGATAGTACATAGAAATACCTATTGCTACGTAGAAGTACCAGAAAATTCAGAGGTCTTGGCAGTAAGGTGTACAAAATTCGAAAGAGTGAGTAATCCCTTGTTTCTTCCGAATTCACTACAAATGGGATAACTTCTGCTCAAAAAACTGTGAACATTATGTAGCTGCCGAAAAAAAAAGAATGAGCGTTAGCAAGGCTGAGACTCACGAGAAACGGGAGAAACCAGATGATGCTACAAGCTGTATGAATGAGCCAGTAACGATAGATCTGTAAAGATTTCAGTGAATCAGCCAAACAATCTTATATTACTAAACATCCGACCCCCGGCGGGCCCCGGGGCCCGCCGCGGGCGCGGCCCGCCCGCCGAGCGGGCCCGGGCGGGGGCGCCCCGCCCCCGGGGCCCCGGCGCCCCGAAGAAGGCCCCCCAGAAAAAACCGCCGAACAAAAAAAGGGCGCCAAACGCCAGAAGGCGCGCCAACAAAAACACAAACACGGGCCCCCCCCCGGCCGGCCCCCCAACCACAAACAAACAAAATTGTCAAAAACCTTACACTCTAGCCTAAGAGCGTTAAATCTAACACCCCTTTTTCCGTTTTCTGAATTTTCTTCCTGTGATCTCCTATCCCCGTAAACACACGTGGGTTCTCCCTGGCCCCGGCCGGGGTGGGTTTCGTGTGGTTCGGGTGGGTTTGGTATGAAAAAAAAATAAATTTTTATTTCTTTTTCTGCCTCTTCCGTTTTGATATGTTTTCCTGTTGATGTAGAGGAATTGGAAAATAACTATTGCTTCTGATTTTTAAGGTTGCCACCTCCCCCTTTCAAAATTAGAAAAATAAATTTTCAATTTCTTTTTCTGCGTCTTCTTTTTCTTTTTTTTTCTTTGTAAGCTAATATTGAAATGGCTTTCTTTTTTTCCGGTTGTAACTCTCCAGCGCACCTTTACCTGCTGTCTTGATTAGAAAAGGCATGGTGGAGTAGGGTGTTGTTCTTCTCTCTCTCTTTTTCTTTTGTCTCCTTTTCCTTCTTGTGTTGGGGTGTGTGGTTTTTTTTTCCTTTTCCGAACACAAGTCATCCCTCCCCCACCGTTTACGCGTTATTTCTTCCGTGTTGCCCGTAAGGCGCAGCGCGATCTGCGCTTTGCGATCTTGGGGGCTTTTTTTTTCTTTGGTTTTCTCGGTTTTTCTTCGGCTTTTGGATATTGCCGCTTCTGAAATAACGGATCGTGATCCTTTTTCCTTTCGGATTCCGAGATTTTTTTTCCTTTTTTCAACACTTTTTTTATTGCCGAAGTTGATGGCAAATCTCGGATCGAGGTCGGCACCTGTCGCCGCCGGAGGTTTGATGAGGATCGTGAGTTTTGATTCCTTGATTGGAGTCGAGGGTTCTTTCTTCAAAAAAATAAAATTTTTTTTCTGAGGACAGAAATATTTTGTTTCTGGTTTTTATCAGCTCGACCATTTTCTTTTGATGAATTCATTTCAAACAGATGTGTTCTTTTTTTGTTTCAATTTCTCTGCGCTTTTTTCTTTTTTGTTGTTTTCCTTCCTCCGCGTCACGGCTTGTTGGAGTGAGATCTGTTTTTGTTGTTGTTGAGGTTGAGTGATCATCCTGTGGATTATATCATGCTTTTTGGTCCCTTCTTGGTGGCTCAGGGGTTTTCGGCTTTTGGTGGTTGTGTTCTATTCCGCTTTTATAATCGGGGCAAAAACCTCTGACGTTCCTTGATGGCGTTGTTTCGAAATTTTGCTTCTTTCGGTGCTTGGTGTGATGGGGTAGCTTTGATCTCTTTTGTTATCGAGGCGGTGTGTGGGTGCTCGAATCCTCGTTTGTGAGGGGGGTTTCGCTGTTCTTGTTCTTACGGCTGTTGCTTGGACGGTTTGATAAAAAAGTCCGGCTTTCTCTTGACCCTTCTTGTGTTTGATGTAGCAACAGCTTTAGGATGCGTTATTTCGACATTTGGAAATACTCATTGAAAGCGCCCTATACATGCTTATTGTTCATGTAATATGGCAATCGCCCGCCGTAAATACTTTATTTTTTTTTCGTTTTGGGTGGCTGTTGCAACTTTTAAATGAGGAGCCATGTTTTTTTCTCGGGTTTTTTCACATATCAAAGGGGGGCCGCCGTAAATCGTTTCAATTTACCTTTTTCTTCCTGGCTTACCTGGGGGTCGCCACCCTCCCGCGGCCGTGCTTGGCTCGTCCCGTTGGTGGTTTCCTGGGTTAGGTCCGGTCTCCTCGAATTTGTTCTTGAGTACGACTATGTCCGGGACCGTGTTCTTCCTTACAAACTATTTATATGTTTTAGAATTGTGTATCGGTTACGATTTCTGCTGGACAAGCATAACAATATCTGGGACAAAAGAGCGTGAAACTGATCATAACTAAAATAACCAGCTGTACCAACACCTCACTCACCCATTACACCTGTTTCGAGTGTGAAATGCTTTTTAACTACTTAAGTTTTATTCATGATAACGTACTCCGAGGTTTAAAAATTACTGCACGTTTCTGGTATATGAACCGCGAAAGCTCCAACTCAAAGTAATGAATTCGAGAGTCGAGCCAGTTGATTTATGAATTAATTAGTTCTGGAAGAAGGCAGCAGGCGCCTTACAATCACAAAGCATGCTTACCATACATTTTAGATGTGGTACGGTTCATTTTTATAAACGACCATGATTTGTAATGGTCCGTGAGCAATCAATTTCTTTCAATGTTATATAATTTACATATTTCCTGTTGGGTTCGTTATATCAAAGGCGAGTACACACTGTAATGAAGGGGTGCGGTTGAGAGATTCAGTGTACTTTGTTTGAATAAGACACGTGAGTTCGTAGGACTGAAGAAATATTTTCGGTTCTTTGATCGTCCCTGCGATTAGCCTCATTTCGTTCATTCTTTGAAGCATTCATTTCCGTAGATCTAAATGCGTGGGAATGATTGAACACGTATTGGATTTCCCAAACGAGGAATACAAATGATTTTTATTGTTCAGCTCAAGATTTTGAGAGTAATTTCAACAAGTTTCCATGAAATGATATTCATTATTCTTGACTGATGTAGATACTGGGGGTTTAGTTGAGTTGCGTATTTGAGGTTCAAGCAACGTTCTTCGTGGTTATCATCTGGATGGCTGACCAAAATAGAGCAGACTCATCATCTTCACCTGTGTAGAGAATCATCTCTTGTTGATCCTTAGCATTCACAAGTTTCCGCTTTTGTGGGTTGACTCTCGTAGGGGGACGTGATATCAGCGGGTTAACGAAAAAAAAACATTTTTTAACCTCCATTTGTATGAATTGTTTATGTCCAATTGGTTGAAATTTCAAATTGGAAGTAATTCCCTCGGTATTATTCTTGGTGATATCTATCACGGCCATCAAGCCCGGATATCACCGAAAACATCGATTACGGACGTAAAAGCAATAGCTGGACTGTATCAAGAAAAAAGGGGTTTCTCTCTGAAAACTGACTATTCCATTCCAGAATATTTCAAATTTCCCCGATATTCTTCCATGTTGACTTGATTCAGGGTCAGAATCAATACTGTAGTTTGTTTCCTTTCAACTCAACATGATGCAACATGATGCTGACAAAGTTCAACCTTTCATCGACTCAGCATGAACCGAAAGTGACAATATCAATAGAGTTATCTTTCCCAAATAGTGTTACATTATCTTGGAAAATTCGCGTGAGAAAAATTGTCGAAAGATAATTTCAAAAACTTTTTCATAATTACAAAGACTATAATGCAATCCGTTATAATTATCGAAATCATCAAACACGTGCTCATTCTGGAGCATCGCGAAAAAGTCATTCATGTCTAGATTCTTTCATGATGTTGCTTTTCCGAAATATTTCCCCATTTTCAACATTGAAATATCAATCGACGTCATGGGTGTTGTGAATCCAGAGATCTGCTAATCTTCTCTTTACGACTAGTTTTTCAGTACAACGAAACAACTATAGTACTCATTGGTATTTTAGCGATACCATTGGAAATTCAAATTCTTTGGTTCCCAATGTTACATTTTTCTTTTTACGAATCTAGATATGAGAAAAGATCGTGTTTTGCATCTAAAAGATGTCCGACAGGTTTACACTGCTCATATTGAATATGGTTTCCAGACTTCGAATGTGCAAAACTATATCATAGGAGCTAATTTTTTTGGAATACTTAAGATTACAAGCGAAGTATAACCGATTGTTTCAATGTGAGAGAAATCAAGCATCTTCAATATTCGTTTCTGTAATGAATTAGATACCTATTGGAAACAATATTCCAGAACTGGTGTCATGAACAGTTTACGATATTTGAAGTAGGTGTTGCATTTTGAGAAATTTTATATATTGGAAATATATTTATGGAATACTCTCCAACATTTATTTTCAAATCAGAATATGATTCTGCGTCGTACATGACTGAAACGAATGAACCAGTAAGTTTCATTTCTTAACACCTCAAAACGAAACACGTGCAGTGCTCACAAATATATATACCTCTGGTGGAATAGGAACATTCAGTTCTGTATGCTTCTTAACAGATCTACCCATCCGTGTGAATTCGAGACGACATCTTCTGGTTGGAAGTAAATACGACACACACCTGTTCATAAGTTTCATGTAAGATACTTTTCGTCCATACTTTGTGCTTAAGAGCTTACAAGCTTAAGCTCAGGAAAACGACTCGAGAAGGTTACCGTCAGCAACAAAATAATAAATAGCTTTCGAGTTGAATCGTTCAGTTGACAGTGAAAGGGATTATTGTTTTGAGTCGTTAAGCTTTGATGCACTTTGAAGATGTTGAACACATTATATTTCCAGTAGATGACACAGGCAAAGTCATGCGCTAGTAATTTCATTACTGATTATCCCGAATTATATTAGTGAAAAATGATTATTCTCATTTTATTTTGTAATCAGTACATACTTTTCGTATGTACGGCAGATTTCACAAGTAATTTTGATATTGGTGATCGATTCATTCCTGTTAAAAACCATTTTCGACATGTTATCATTATCTTATCTCTGACGTTTTCGTAATTTTACCAGATGCATCCATCTATGCGGGTAGATGGATGCAACGGGTTGAGTGTATCAACTTGATTGTTCAATGTTAGAGATCTCAATTGACTTCGTCTTTTCGAAGTTTGAGTTTTCAGTCGAATCCAGTATATAGAATTTTTTTTCATGAAAACATCATCTCCAATAGTTTTAAATTTTTAATAACCAGTAGGAAGGGATAACTTGAGAAATGGGGATTTGTACTGATGGAATATCAGAAACACCGAATATACAAAACATATGAGTCGTAAAATCGAATATAAGTTTACATATGCTACATACATCAAAGTAGAGAAAAGAAATGATAGATATAGAAATACCCGGAGTTTTGTGGGTATTCAAAATATGCTTTACCGTGTAGAAGCAACGTTTGATGAAACTGCTAGTGGCAATAATTGAAATATAAATTATTTCATTTGGACGTGAGTGTATGTGTTTAATGAAAAAGTCGGTAGTGTTTCTCAGACCAGGACTTTTATCTACAGTCAGAAATGATTCTAAAAAATTCTTCTATTCAAATTCCATTTTGATTAGAAACAGGATTGGACTTTCTTTTTCTTCACACCATGTACATTACATTATGAGTTCATGAGTCTATAACATGGGTTCTTTCACCAAATATTCAACGATTTTAAAATATGGCTACCTGTATTCATTATAAGAATCATAAATCAAGTTGAATACGAATAATTGTTTCCCTTGATTTTCAGAGTTCATTGAACATTATGAAATTATGTTGGAGTTTGATTCAAGACACAGCACTTTATACAGTACAGGTAGTATTATTATACAGTGCTTTTATTTAATTCCTTTCCCTTTTATTTTTCAAAAGGGTCAACTCAGTAATTGAAACTTGATGATGGAATTGTTGCATGAATATTAGTTTTGGAATAAATACACATAGAAAATCCAAGATGGAGACTGGGCGCCATATGAAAAAAAAAATTTAATGGAAAATGGGGCACATCATTTTGAAGCTCCTGACGAATACTTCACAACCATAGAATATGATGTTAATATCTTCACCTGCTACGAAATGGCGGAACATTGATAATTACCTGAATACAAATACATTATTATCGATATTTCGAGAAATATTCGTTTTTCTCTGCTATTCCAACAACATAGTGAGGTTTGATGGTTTCTTTGTTAATAAAAAAGACAAAAATGTCAGGACGACAACGAACATCATTGTTCAGTTCAAATATGCTTATTTAGTTCTCGGTTTCACAAGCAGATATAGTTACCACGTAAAACATCTCCAAAATGGTCAATAGAACCAATTTGAACAGAGGAACTGTATTTGCTAGAAACTACTGTTGATCCTCTAATCACCGAAATGGTCGAATAATTATAATGAATTCGATATGAATATTCTTATCCCAACAAGATGGAACATTACCACATTACTCCAGGCCGAGCCCCTGACAAGTAAGAAACTATTTGGATAATACTTTCCATGGTCGTTGGATTGGCCATCGAGGTACTACGGAATGGCTAACCCACTTGCCAGATTTGACACATTTAGAATTCTTTATGGGGCTATTGGAAGCAAAAGGTGTACGAAACAATATTGGATATACGATAGAAAATAATGAATATTTGTAGAAATATCATCGTTTTTGTGTTCGAGAATGTTCTACGTGAAATATCAGATAGGCTCTTATGTCAAGATGTTCAAGGAAACCATTTCGAGCATCTTCTGAACTGAAATCAGTGCATTTCTTCAAAGTATGAAGAAGTATTCAAACAATAATTGATTGTTCCGCCATTTTCTAGTGGTTGAAGATATTGACTTCAAATTCTAGGGGTTGTGAAGTATTCGTCAAGAGCTTCAAAATGATGTAACAACTTGCATGATAAGTATGCCCAGCTACGGCAAAAATTATAACTGGTTCGATCTATGCTTCGAGAAGTAGATATAGAGCTAAGGGAAACGATTGTTGAAATTGGTGACTTCAAGAGAAATCCTTTTCATGGTTTTTTCTCGGAACGGAAAGGGCAATTGCCCCCACCCCAAAAACGTCCTTGTTTGGTGAGTCTTCTGCCAATGGCGTTGGCTAAATAATGGAATGATTATTGTCGAAGCTACCAACAGATTTCATTTTGTTGGTAGTGTGATAAAAAAACCTAATGAATTAGATAGATAGATAGATAGATAGATTTATTCAGACACCATTTTCACATACATTTTTTCATATTACTCTTGATCATATTCTTTGAATTCCTGCACCAATTTTGGGGAGGATCGCCTAAGCAAATGCTTGTGTTGCGATTCTATCCCGAAGACCAGTGCAGTATCTGAATATTGAATTAATATAATATAAAAACGTGACAAACAGAGGAGAAGACAACAATAAGTATATTTTTTCAGATTTCCTTCATTGAATTATTTGATATATAGCAACTAGTTTATTGAAATTTTCATCAACAAATGATTTCAATTCAATTTTTTGTTTTTTTTTATTCTTCATTTCCTTCAAAACTGGTGGAAGTTGATTAACTAGTTTTGGACCAAAGTATGAAATAAATCTTTGAGTTTGTGATGTTTTACAGAAAGGAACATGCATTGCTCTCTCGGACCTAGTTCGAGTATTATAATTGTGTGTCACGAACGCAACAGGATGTTTAATCATCCATAGCAAACAATGATATGTGTACAACTTTTTTATGTCAAATAGACCTGTTTCTTTATAAAGAAGGTCAGTTGAATATCTCCTGTCCTTTCTGAACATTATTTTGATTAGAGTGTTTTGTGTAACCTCTAAGTTGTTTGAGTGAGTTCTATTCAGACCACCCCATACAATTATGCAGTATCGTAGAATTGATTCGGCTAGTGCATCATAGGCCATAAATTGCAATTTTTTATTCAGTATGCATCGGAGCTGGTAAAATTTGTATACTAGTTTCCGGAGTCTTTTTACTAAGAATTGAATGTGTTCATCCCAGCGTATATGTTGGTCCACCATCACTCCTAAATATTTCACAGAATAGACTTTTTTTATTTTAGGGCATGAGCAGTTGCGTGGGTCCCTACAAACACTAGAAGAGTGAATAAAAATGTTTTCCCTCGTCGGCTGATCTCTACTAGTTGATGAAAAAGTAATAAATTTTGTTTTTTCAACATTGAGGCTCAGAAGACTAGCGTTCAGCCATGAGTGAATAATTCTCATCCCTCTTTCGGCTTTTGAAAAAGTAATATCCCATGTGTCGCCCGAAAAAACTACGGCTGTGTCATCAGCAAAGGAGACAAAATTTCCTTCGATATTTTTAATGTTATATAGACTATTAATATATATGAGAAATAAAATTGGACCCATGACTGTACCCTGGGGGACGCCTATGTTGATTGGCAATGGCCGACTATAAGCATCTTTTATCCTAACTTTCTGCATACGACCAGACAGATAATCAGTTAGTAGTTTCAAAGGTACACCTCTGATGCCCACACTTTCCACTCGTTTTAACAAAATATTGTGATCAACCGTGTCGAATGCCTTCGCTAAGTCCAGGAACACAGTGAGACACTTTTTGTTTTCATTGATTTCACTAATTACATTGTTGACAAGACAAAAAACTGCGTTTTCAGTCGACATGTTTTCCCTGAAACCGAACTGGAAAGGTGATAAAAGGTTATGATTTTTTAAAAAATTTACAATCCTATTTTTTAAACATTTCTCCATTAATTTAGCGAAGTTATTTATAACTGATATGGGTCTGTAGTTTGTGGTTGAATGCCTGCTTCCAGCTTTGAAGATCGGAGTCACAACTGATTCCTTCATACTATCAGGAATTGATCCTTTCAAAAAACATTGGTTGAAAATATGAGATAACGGATCGAGGAAATACATATGGAATTTTTTTATCAAATATACAGATATCCCATCAGGGCCAGGAGATGTGTTATTTTTCATTTCCGATATCAATGATATCAATTCTGTATTTGTGACAGGATGAAGAAATAGTGATTCACGGATTTTTTCATCCTGCTCATTCATTTGAGATGATTTATCAATTTTTTTAGACATTTCAATACCAACGTTGGTAAAATATTCATTGAAATAGTTTGCTTTCACTGTATCATCAACAATTTTCATCCCATCGTTATCAATAATTTCGTACTTCATGCCACTGTCATGTTCTGTTTTTCTATTAGTTATATCGTTTATTTGCTGCCATATTTTTTTCGTATTGCCTTTTGCTTCTTCAATTTTGTTTTTGTAGTAATCGTTTTTCGTTTGTTTCAAGAGTTTGTTTAGAGAATTTCGATATTTTTTATATTCCGTTTTCTGTTCAGTGGTTTTTGATTTCAATAGATCTTTTTTCATAGAGTCACGTGTTCTAATTGAATTCAATAGGCATTGGGTCATCCAAGGTTTCAGTTTAGTATTATGGTTATTTTTGTTGTTTTTTTTGGACTGGGTGCTTTTTTTGATAGCGTCCATAATTTTTACGAGAAACGTATTGTAACTCAATTGTGGATCAGTGATATGTAGAACCTCTTCCCATTTTTCGTCTGAAAATATTTTATGAAGTTTATTATAATTGATGAATGTATTATCTTTTGATTTTTCTTTATTGCTATTATGGATCGTATTGTTAGATTGTTTTTTTATAGATAATAAGAGCATGAAGTGGTCGGTTAGATCAGTGGTAAATATGAATGTATTGAAGATGTTTTTTTCGCGTATGTTTTCATTTGCAGTTTTTATGAATATATGATCGATTAGGCTAGATGTTGTTTCTGTTACACGAGTCGGCTTATTGATGTATGAAAAAAATCCGTGTTCTGCCAGCATGCAAATATAGTTGTTGACGGTTGTGTCACCGGTGTTCATTATATTAATGTTGATATCTCCCACGAGTATGGTTACATCTGCTTTGCTCATTGACGTCAGGTAGTTTTCAAGTTCTGAGAGAAAGTTTTCCAAATTAATGGACGGTGGGCGATAACATGCTGAAAGAATATAAGACATATTGTTTAGACTGTATGAAAACTCAATGATTTTTGTATCGCTGAAATGCTTGATAGATGTTGTATATGCTAAACTTTTTTTTATGTAGACAACCACTCCATCATTTTGATTGTAGTGGGAGTCGTTATACAATATATCAAAATTTGGTATGCTGAAATTTTCTACATCTCTCACTTCCCACGTTTCCGAGAGAGCAATTATGTCTACATTTTCCACATTGAATGAGTCCAGGTATAAGAGAAATTCGTCGAAGTTTTTTTGAAGGCTTCTGATATTTAGATGAATTATATTGAAGAATTGCTTACCATTAAAATGCTGCACGTTTGTTGATATGTTTTCATAAACTATTGTTGTCCTATCCTCGTGGCTGTCTAATTCCTCAAGAAAGTCTAACATTAGAAAAAATTAATACTAAATGAACACTTTTTGTTTCTCAGATATATAAATTATTTTTGGAAAAAAAAAACGAAATATGTGGTGTATTCTTGATGAATGATATTCGTACATGTTATGAGTTGCCCCAAGAATCTCAAGTTTTACTTTGAAGAGAAGATTGAATATTCAAGTCAGAATGACAAAGTATTTTTTTTCAGGTTGCATATTATATTTCTGTCGAGAGATCATTTTTGAAGTCGATAATGTTCTGTTTGCTGAATATTTTCTTTTTGGTTCCATTGATGTTCGCATAGATTTGACCATTTAGAGTCCACACGTTCTGTTTCCCAAATGCATTTTTCGTTTCGGACAGTAGTAGCTGTCTGCTTTTTATCAAGTCTTCAGTGATTACTATATGTTTCCCTTTGAGTTTTTTTACATTTTTCATTACTGATGACTTTTTCTCGTAGTTTTGTAGCTTCACAATGATTGGCCTAGGTTTACTCTGAGAGTCTTGTTGTAGTCTCCCGATTCTATACGTTGTTTTTATACTATCTTCATGGAGATCCACATTTAGATTTGTTTTTATTGTTTGGATAACTTCATTTTTCAGGTCTTCTTCAGCTTCCTCCTTCACCCCATATATGCATATGTTATTGATTCTTTCCTGTTGCTGTAAGGATTCTACTTTGTATTCTAGACATTTTATCTTATCATCCATTGTTTTTACACTCCCTTCGAATTTGTTTATTTTTTTATCGATCCTATCAGTTATCGTTTTTGTTAGATGGTTGACGAATTCTTCACTCGCGAACAATTCGCGTATGGTTTCCTTAATCAGACTTTGTAATTCTACCTTATTTTGTCTCGTTAGACTCATAACGTTCACTTTTTTCAATTTGTATTAACTTGACCGAACTTTCGAGACACTTTTAAGAATTTTTTTCGCAGCAGAACCGATAAAATTCACCTTATTTGCCGGAGCTGATTCAAACACGTCTACTCAGTACGTGACATGGAGAATGAATGAATTGGTTTGAGAGTTTATTCAGATTTTTTTTGTTACCCGACTGTCGCTATCCTACAAATGAGCAATCCTCGAAAGTGGGAACTCGTGCTAGCTGAATATTTACGAGGTCTCACCTTTCAACACGCAATTCCTATATGAACCCACATCCTCAAATGAACTGAGGATGAGTATGAGCAGAAAAAAGATAAAAATTATATAATCGACCTCGGACTCGAATTTGACATTCAATCATTTCTAATTGAATTGGATATTATATTTACGAACAAACGGTCATCGATCCGAATAAAAACAAATATCATGAGTATAACGTAATAAGTACCGATATACTGCTAACAACTTCTACATTCTTCAAATCATCCTCCTCTTCTGAAGCGAGATAATCCTCACATCGCATCGTAAGGCAACATTTGAAAGCAAACAAGCATGTTTCAAACGACATGAGGGGACTTTTTTGTGTATCGTCTTTATGTGAGCCAGAATAATGGACCATTTTATATTCGATAGAAGAAATAACGATTTTTTCACCGAATGCTCTTCTGTTTTCTCAGACGACAAAAGTTGCAACGTAAACCCCGATGAAGGTGGACAAATATTTCAAGCAAAGCCATCCTATTAACCTATAGTCTGAATCCCCTAAGCTTGATAAAAAAACGTTCAGATTTGGCAATGTAAAGTACACTATAAATATTTAACTGTCTTCGGCAGTCGAGTATCGAGAATACCAAGACCAGTTTCCTTTTACGGCTTGGATGCAGAATCTAACCGTTCAGTAATCGGTGCCTACAGGGTGATTCGCGTTTGCGCCTTATTGGTTACATGATATGCTTGATATCTTAATATTGAATGGAGCAGCTTTTAATGACCGACAAAACGTGAGTTGAAATGGAAACTCAACTGTCGATATTATTCGAGTTACGTGGAAGCAAGCGTGGAAGTATACAGTGCGGACAAAAATTATTTCCCGGTATTTTCTTTAACTTATAAGGGAGAAAATATGAAGGTCGAACAGAGTTTGCATGAGAAGGCTTCACTTCAGTTCATTTGTAAAATCTGTGTCGTTACCGATTTGAAAATCAAATCTGTTCTCGCTTCCAAAACTATTCTGGATTTTGATTAATCTCAAAAGGTTTCTATTAATCACCATGTATATATGTAAAAGGTCTGACATTCAACATAGAATTTTTTCTTTCTAGGCGTACGTCGATTGAGTTTTTCGAGGAAAATTAATAATAAATAAAATATTATTACCAAGACAGATTCATCATTTGTTCATCCTATAACTTCTTGTTATTATTCTTTCCCCTTTCAACGTTTGGAAAGGACGGTTGACATGATTAGCGTGAGAAGGCATCATTTTTATTACTTTAAGATGTGAACATTATCTGTATGACGTCACTCGTTTGGGTAGTATCAATTTTTTTTCAGGTGTAAGGTGTATTGTGACACCTCTTTCCTAATCTCGGGTTATGGAGAGTCAACATTACCTATTTTGTGAATGATCATCCTTGGGATGAGCCTCCTCTGGAAGGAAAAATCATACCAGTTTTAATTTGTGCTGAAGCTGGGCGTATCATCACGATGCTCAAGAGATTATTGAAATTAATATCAATGGAAAATGTACATTTCTCGTAAGATTTCTAAGAATATTGAAAATAAATAGAACGCATTATAACTGAGGAACAGTACTTCGATCCTTAAAAGTTAACCAGTGTTGAAAAGGGAATCGAAATATCTTCCTAATAACGAACCCCCAATACAAAGAATAAAAATTAAAGCTTTCTGATGTGAACTTTTCCCAACCTCGATATCTCATTCCGTTCAAAAGTTGAGAAGGGAAGATCTCTTTACGTTCTCAATATTTATTTACTTGGGATTCACTTAGTCGCACATCCAAAGTCCTTCATATTTCTCTGATAAATTTTTGGTCGAAAGAGTAAGGTATTTTGTGAGATGAACTGGTCTAATAATACTTCGGTCACTATGAGCACCTTTTTTTGAATTTTTTTTTGTGGAACTCACGTAATTCGGTCTCCTCTACAGAAAATCTAAATGGAATTATCGGCGGTCTCTTATATTTTCGGAGATACAGGGCCTTTTTGGTGTAAAACTTCACAATTTTCCACATCAAATTTCTGGTGTTTGAACCCACAAAATTCGTCCTTCTTCTGACCAAACACCACACACTCTCTAATTTACTCGTTTTCAACATTTTCAAGCAGAAAAAACCATTAGTGTTTTAAAAAATCCAACTTTCTCCAAAAGTCAACATTAATGCATTCAGTTCTCATCAATAACAACGAGAGCGGCAACATTACAAATACATCACTTTCGACTGTCATTGCACTATGACATCACAACAAATTCGTTATGGTTTGAAAATAAATGCATTTTTTAGAAAACTAATGGTTTTTTCTGCTTGAAAATGTTTGAAACGAGTAAATAAGAGTTTGTGTGGTGTTTGATCAGAAGAAGGACGAATTTTGTGGGTTCAAACACCAGAAATTTGATGTGGAAAATTGTGGAGTTTCACACTAAAAAGGCCCTGTATCTCCGAAAATATAAGAGACCACCGATTATTTCATTTAGATTTTCTGTAGAAGAGACCGAATTATGTAAGTTCCACAAAAAAAAAATCAAAAAAAGGTGCTCATAGCGATCGAAGTATTACCCTGGCCGTGTTTTCAGTAGTGAAGTTCAAGTAATATGAGTTGCTAAATGTAGTGTTATCCTCATTCAGATTTTGTTTGGCGCATCTATTCCAAGGAATAAAGAATTGACTTTCATAGATTCCAAATGGAGAATGAAAATGGATGATGGCCAAAAAATGCAATTAAAAAATCAAATGATCAAAAAATGATATTGCGACAAAATAGCTATTTATGATATGAGTCTTAAAACTTACTTTCAACACGAATATCATACAGAGTTTTTTGTACAACTGACCTGTTTTCATAATAAAATAAATTCAATATTTCTTCATGAACACATTTTGACATCTCTTGTCAGTTAACTATTTCCATGTTATCGCATTTGCTGTGAAGTGGCCGTGTCAGGTGACGCCGAATCACCTGGTTACCAACAAACAGTAATGTTTACAGCTCACGCGTTTTATTTGAAGTAACATTCGAAGTTCTTGCTGGTTTGAAATGTCTTGCATAATGAAAAACGATAGTGATGAATTGTGTGTTCCTGACATTATTAAAGAGGCTGCAAAAATTGCTTCAATTGAATTGTTACCAAAAAAAATCGGCTTGGCAGTACGATATCGCATATTCCAATTGATCGAAAATAATCGTGTTAAAAATTCTTTCAACACTAGTGTAGTGTAGTGTTGAAAATACTTTGTGAACATCATCTCCCAATACTCTTGACGAACATTTAATATCACTCACTTTCAATGACAGTTGTACAAAAATAAAATATCTTATATAGGGTACTGTTTCGAATTAAGTGTACTCACAACGTTCTTAGTGTTCACAATTATTTTTATCGCAGTATTAATTTCCGATCACCTGATGTTTCGATGTTTTTCTTTGCGCATAATCCATTTCAATATTTTTGTTTAGAATTCAGTACCATATTTGATTGAGTTGGGTGACCTAATTATTTGACTAGTTATCTATTCTTATAACCGCTTTTCGAGTAACTTCGTTTTGTTCAATTTTCGAAGTTTGACAGTTATATATTTCTTTCTTTTGTCGTGCAATTCGATTCCATCATTCGTAATTTTTTGTTTTTTTGCAACATGTTTCAATATTCAATTATATAGACAGTTGAAGTCCGCACTAATACCATTCGGCAAGGAACATTGTCAACCACATTCAAGGAATAAGAAAATGAATGTGAAATTTGTGAGAACGGAAAGAGAAAAATTGGTACTTCTTTCACTTTCAAAGGTAATAAGGATCTTAGTCAGATATTTCCAAATGATCAGTTCTAAAGTTCTAAATTTTGTTCAACGATGGTAGAAGATCCGGTGCTGAGAATAACATTACCAAGAATATATGATTTGAGAGTACACCGGGGCAACCGAACATTCAAGTTTGAAAACATTTTCCTGTTCTTTTCCACCCAGAAGCTATACTTTCACTTGGTTGATAGAAATATTCATAGATGTGTGGGAAAGCTCAGTTTTCAATATTATATTTTCAGTGGGATCCATTGCCTGATATCATCTGCACAATTCACCAGTTGTTTGAAATACAACAGAATATTTACTTCTTGTGACGGTACCCGCTAATAGCATAACTTCGACTGAGACTCTCTTGTCGAGTAATCTATTACGATTTATTGCTTACTCATCGATTTTCTATCATCATTCAATAAGAAATGATACATACACCAAATTATCTGCTGAGATCTTGAGGACTAACAATAATTTCTCCTGCTGACGCAGAATCGGTCACCGAGTTTTACGATGTTGTTGCAGTGAAAATACAGTTAGAAATGAAGTGAATTCTCTCTACCTTCTTGTCCTCGATTGTTCTCATCTATGTTTTCGTGTGTATCAGAAGGTCCTGATGAAAGTCAGTATTGGGACATTGCAAATACGTGGTAGTTGTAATAAAATAGACCGCAGCGCGCTGTTTGGACAAAACGAACATTCAAGGGACTTGTCGAAAGTTGAAATGAATTACGGTCATACAACATGAGGTTCTTACTTTGCTGATGTTTGAGAGACACTTGTCTATATACTTTCTTCGTTTATGAAAAATTTGAAATGGAAAGTACTGAGTCGTAAGGCAGAAGACGAGAAACGTTTGGAAAATGATGTACTCATTTGTTTTTTCTTGCAACAACCGTTAGTTACTATGTGACTACCAATCCGATTTCACATTGAATCTTGCCTAATTTCAAATAGATTAGTAGTTTTCCAAATAATATTGCTTTCGAGTGAAACGGAGATTTTTTTGACTTACTGGGAAAATTGAACGAGCAACTGAATTATAAACGGGAGTTCAATTCGCTTGTGTAAAGCAAAGAACCATCCACACCCTTTTTGAATTTCAGTGATTGAAAACGTTCGAATTCCGATAGTTATAAACAGAAAAAAATGTATATCATAGAATTGATATTTTCTTTGAACTGGTATAAATGTGATTACATGAGCTGACCTCCAGAACAATGCTAATATGCAATAATCCAGTACTGTATGTGAATTGATCGAATTTTGACTCGGAAAATTGATATTCATTTCAATGATCAATATATAATCGACAAATTTAAAATCAATTATCTATACCCATGATGAACGACATCTGAACTGTATATATCATTTATTATACAGGTATTGCAATTGCCCGAGTAAGCACTTATGCTTTGAACACAGATTGATATTACATCGGTCAATATATCTGGCAATTTGACTATTGGTTATTAGAATTTGATTCGGTACAGATTCGTGTTTCACGCAATTTCTCTCTATGGATACAGTTATAGTGATGATATGACTTCTATACAGGGTGTAACTGAATAAGTGTAAAACATTCAAGGAGGTGATTCCTCATCAAAAAAAGATAGTATCTTTCATACAAAGAAACTCAATTGGAGCATTTTTAAGATACATAAAATTTGTATAACAATTTTTTCACAAGCACTGAAAAAGTTACAATATTGAAATCAACCTGACGTTTTGTACTACCAAAAAGACACTTAGCCAGTTATTTATTTGGTTTACTCATTGGTTGTAAGGGGTGGAAAACGCAACCCCTAAAATTTATTTCCAATGTGACTTTTTGTCTTATAATTTGTTTACCATTCGAAAATTCATTTTCGATAGCCTGTTTCATTCTAAACAAAAAATGACTCTTGGGTTTTTTGCCCAGAATAAATCAGTTCGCAGCAAAAAATTATTTTACAAACAACTACAGAGATACATCGTCATAAATGCGAAAATACGAAACTAATCTATCTAGTAGGTTGCTATTAGCGAAAGTGACAATTAAATTGGTATGACGCTGTCACTTTGTGAATTTTCGGAATTGAATCAATACTAATTGTGTGTTGTTGTTCTGTTCTTAATTTGTTACTTTAATAATTATGTACCGCCTTTCAGGGTCTATATCTTAACAAGGGATGCTCCAAGGAAGTTTCCTCATAATAATATGAAAGATCCTATCTTTTTCCGATGAGGAATCACCCCCCTGAATGTTTTACACATATTCAGTTACACCCTGTATATATTTTCATTTCATTCTGCCCTTCAAATATAACCCTGGTCACTTTATAGGTACAATAACAAGGAAAACGTCATAGGGTTCTGCTTTTTTTATATACATATGTTTACAAACACGTACCTATCTGAATATTTTAAAAGATTACTGAAAACTTCTTGAAAGTTGATGATTTCGTTACTGCTGTTCTATCCTGCTGTGTCTAGATGAACAAATTTGGATATTTCTGTAAAGACGCCTTTCAGAGGTGCTAGTCAACTTTTATTCAACACTGGAAAATTCTGGAATTTATTCAATTCGGAAATATGAGGCTTTTCCTACATTCATTCATTCATATCATATTCAGTTTTGTGATAAACTTGGCTGAGTAATTTATAACACATAAACCATTTTTTCAAGAAGTTTCAATTGGCACTGTAAGGAAATAATATTTCTTTAGAGTAGAGTAATGAACTTCTCGTGACAATTATGCCCGGTTAATAGAACAAACTTTCATTTTAAGAAAGTTCTCCCAATGATAATCAGTTTACACACGACACTTATTTACCCCATCGTTTTGTATATGAACGCCTCCATAGATATCATTGGGAGAACTTTGAAAGTAAAAGATGAAGTCGAAGTAAAAGTATGGGCCATATGAACCAGAGGCAATATTCTCTAACATCAGACCGAAAGCGAAAAGAACAAAAAGAGATATTTCGACCATTGAATCTATCTGATCAATACTTTAAAAGGAAACGTTTCTTGGAAAGTTGACTGACATCAAAATTAGGTATCATTAAAATTGTGCAATACATAGACCATAATGATAATGTCATTATATGGACATAGTGAAATGTAGTGGATGTCAAGCAGCGTGAGATAATTATTAGAAATCTTCATTACTGTTCTATAAGGATACTAGCTGATCCGTGCCCACTTCGTTGGGAGTTAATCAATTTTGTGATGCTATTATATTGTGTAGTTCCTAGTACTTAGTTTTATTGGGTTCATAACAGCTGTGAATTCTAGGTGCACTCGAAGGAGCTTTTAAAAGAAGTCGAAAATTTTGAATCCTTTTTTATCCGATAGACAATGAATTTCAGTAGAATAAGAAACATGTCTTTCATCTAATCTGTTGCAGAATATTTTTGCAAACTTTGAAGTAAATTGAAGTACGTTGTCCCGTGCAAACTATGATCCGGTTTTTCACCCCCTTAGGCTTGGATTTTGGAAAAACTTTTCATATCGGATGCCTACATAATATAAAGTTTCAGACCTCTACGATCAGTGGTATATGCCCTGCGTTGATTAACCCCTAAAATAACTTTCTTCCCCGTCAGGCGATTTTTTTTCTGTTGAAGAATTTTTAGTCAAAATTTGAAATAGATTGGACCTATGGATCACGTTATCCTATATAAACTTTGAACCCGTATTTCACCCTCTTAGAAGTGTAATTTCTAGAAAATAGTTCTTATCGGATACCTACGTCACACAAAGAAGACACCCTCCAAGTTTCAGAACTATACAATCAGTGGTTTAGGCTGTGCCTTGATTAACCCCTATAATAATTTTGTATTCCTTTTCAACTCCGTTAGACGATGAATTTCAATAAAATACGAAACGTGTCTTCCATCAATTCTGTGAAAGAATTTCAATGTAAAATTTGAAGTAGATTAGACCAAGGCATCACGTTGTTCACCTGTGAAGGCGCGGCAAGTTTCAAGAATCTAAGATTGGTAACACTAAGCATATATCAGGATTAAACTTCAATAATGAAAATAAATGTTTATTTTCTTAAAAAAAAATTAGATTTTTAATCGAAGTACAGTTAAAAACGGTATAATTGATCAGTTATCGAGCGGGATGAAAAATGCATAAATTATTGAAATGGCCATAAAAAATAGGGGTTTGTGATAAAAAAGTAAAAATTCAGGGTTGTATGTATTTTTTAATGCCACATTATGAAAAAATTTCGTCAAAAATTTTTTTAAAAAATTTTAAGGGTGAACAACCCTTATCCCTTTGGGGTATGGAAAATAGATAGTAGCCGATTTTCAGACCTACTGAGTTCGCATATAAAATTTGGTAAAAATCGGTAAAGCCCTTTCGGAGGAGTACGGTAACAAGCATTGTGACATGGAAATTTTATATATTACAAGATTAGAAGAAGATATTTTATTCGTGTAGCACAGAAATGGGCATAAGGTGAAATTTGATAAGGTTAAGAAAGTGGTATTTGTTCGGACTTCCATTGTCAATATTGAAACCCGTTGCTGAGAAAAAATTAAAAAGGGAAAAACATATTGAAATTAACAAATCGAATAATGAAGCAATCAAATCCAAACAAAAAAAATGAAATGGATTTTTGGTCGAACAATAAACTCAAAGGTATGACTGATCAAACACAATCATGTTGTGACAAAAAAGAAACCGAAGATATCGAATGAAAAAAAATTGTTAAATAAAAAAATATGAAGTAATGTAAACAAATGTTGAAACCAAGTTTCAAGTTGGTTGTACTCACGACGTTTCGATCGCTAGTATCCGCAATCGTCTTCGGGTGATGACGGAAGACGATTTCAGATGCGAACGATCGAAAAGTCGTGAGTACATTCAACAATATAGGCAATGGAAGTCCGAACAGCAAGGAACATGGTCAATCAAACTCCAGAAGAAGAGGTGCGGTGAAGATTTGCGAAAAAATTGTAAATATGCTCCTAGACAAGCAATTATGACGATCTACTAGGTACACAATCTACTATATTTATCACTTTGTACGCTGATTTATGAGTATGAGTATTGCTCCGAACATAAATAGATGAATAACCCTGTATCCATTACAAAATGGCAACGGCGCACACTCTCATTATTCGTATGGAGTAAGAAACTGTACTACCATAATGATCTTTGCCTTATACGGTGCGTTATTTTATAGACGATCAATCGACGCAGGGATGATGATTGATGGTTTTAATTACCTGTCTATTATACTCTAAGGATATGATATATGAATAAAAATTTGAATCGCATTGTGACCCCAATAGGAGTTTTCATAAAGTTGCTCGACATAATATATATGTATACGAACATGTACAGTATATAGGAAAACATCTGAAATTTTCTCTGACAGTGCGAGGCATATCTACTTGTTTATGTTTGAGAAAGAGAGAGAATTACCCATGAAAATATGAGAAAATAGTTTTTATTTTTATTTTGAACAAGTCGAATGATAAACCGTTCAAATAATCTCGACGAGTTCAATATCCTTTCTGGTTTAGATACACTATATTTTATAGATGTATGAGTGCAAAATCCATTACCAGACTGCTTTTTTTACCCACCTTAAACCTGAGCAGTGGTACTTGGCAATACTTGCAATTTCTCGATTTCAATACATTTCAAAAGGTTTGTCTCCTATGGAACAAATCAATTATCTAATGATCTTGTATTAGTTTTTCGGTGGTAAATATCAAAATTGGTAGAAAAATTACTTGAGGTTCACAAGTAACTAGAATGTCTAGTTCAGTTCAAAGTAGCTCAAAGCAGTTGGGGAAAGTTTTACTATATGACAAGTTTCACGCGATGCTTTTTTCAGTAGTTATATGGGTGAAAGCGTCCTTCATTGAGAAAGAGAACACCACATACTTTCCCCCTTGAGAACAGAGGAGAAAGAACTAAATGAATCCTAAAAATATACCACCCACAGTAATGATCATTTTTCATTCAGAATAATAGTATGATTACTCAAGGGGTTGAGATAGTAATCAAAATATTCCAATTCAATGGTAATGATTCGGACCTCCATTGTCTATATCATTAACTCCATTGAGACCTGTTGTTAACAACTAAGGGATGAAAATACAAGTCAAGTAAGGAAACCATATCAAGCAAAAGGTTGAAATGGATTTTTTGGTCAATAATAAAATAAATTTTTGATCGACCAAAGAAAATAATGTTGATACAAAAAATCGAGTTATCCAATATGAAATATTAGTCAAACACAGTTGAATAAAGAAATAAATGAAATAATATCGTGACAAGAAAATTGAGATATCGAATGTGAAATATTAGACAAAAAATTGAAATGAAGAAAAAAATTAAATAATATGAATAAATGTTGAAAACAAGTTTCACGTTGAGTGTACTCACGACGTTTGGATTGCAGGTATCCGCAATCGTCTTCGCGTGATGACTGGCCATATTTCGAAGTATGGTCGGTTATGAAGAGCCGATTTTCCTATGGTGGGGGAAGGGGCGGTAATGAAATTGAGGCGCATGGGTGCTACTACTAGAAGAGCGCTGATCGATTTTCAGCGAGAAATGGATAAATTGGCGCGAGATTCTACCTCATCGAGCCGAAGCCGGTCCATGCCTTGGATAAGCGGCCTCCACACATTCCGGATCTCTACGCTGGGACGACTGCATGCATCGTTGTTAAGGATGTAGGCTGCATCCTTGAATTTCCTCTTGAACCAGTGCTCCTCCTTGTGTATGACCTCTGCTTCAGATCATTTAATGCTGTGATGGTTAGCCCAAACATGTTTCGATATTCCTGTTTTCGTCGTTTCTTCTCGTTGTGTATTTTTCTTGTGTTCGCCCATCCTCACTTCCAATAATGGTCTTCTGGTTTCTCCTATATATAGGATTTGCCCCACTCGTATGGTATACGGTAAACGCAGTTGTCGGTGTCGTTGTTTTTATTCGTTGGTCGGATTTTTTTTTGAGCTGGCTGCGTATTGTGTTTCCTGATCGATAACAGACTCTGACGTTGTATTTTCCTCCTATCCTTTCGATCCTTTCTGAATGTCCTCTAACGTAAGGGATGGTGAGAATTTATTGTTCCAGTATCTCCTTGGTGGGTATTTATATATCCTGATGAATTTTCAAATATCTGCCGTTGATTTTTGTGGATATTGGTTCGTTGTCTTCCTCTGCGGTCTGTCTTCTAATTTCCTCGAATCGTTTCGTGGCGTTCGGTAACCGAGTTGCTATTTTTCAGCGGTAATAGCTGATTTGCGATCTTATAAGGGCTCGACTGTTCCTCCTCATTATGCGTTTTGCTCTCTCTCTCCTGGAATGGGTGATTTCAGCTGACAACCTTTGGGGATAATGTTGTTGTCTCTAGCTTTCATTATAAATTTAAACTGTGTCTTCTCCTCGGTTAGTTTAACCTAACCTTCTCATATCCTCGAGATTTGTCGCCGATACCGGGTCCTTATTGTATCCTAAACGTTTGCTTGAATGTGGTTGACAAGTTCCTTGCAGACTGGTAATGGTTCGAACTTCGGACAACGAGGAGAAACAACGAAATCAGGAATAGCGGAGCTTGTTTGGACAAACCATCACATCATTAAATGGTCTGAAGCACTGAATCAGGAGGAATTCAAAGAAGCCGCCTACATCCTCAACAACGACGCATTCAGTCACCCCAGCGGAATGTGTGGAGGCCGCTTATCCAAGGCATGAATCGACTTCGCCTCGATGAGGGGAAATCTCGCGCCAATATATTCATTTCCCGCTGAATATCAATCATCGCACTTATACTAGTAGCACCCGTGCGCCTCATTGTTAGTACCGCCCCTTCCCCCACCATAGGAATATCGGGTCTTTATTACCGACCATACTTCGAAATATATCAGTCATCACCCGAAGACGAGTGCAGATACCAGCAATCAAAACGTGACTTCACTCAACTTGACACTTTGTTTCAACATTCAGTCATACTTATTTCATTTATTTCTTCATTCAAATTTTCTGACTAATATTTATTCAATATCTCGATTTTTTGTAACAACATCATTTTCTTTGATCAATCAGAAATTGATTTTATTATTGACCTTTTGTTTGATTATATTTCTATACTTGATTTGTATTTTTCTCCTTTTGTTTTTGGCAAAAGGTTTCAATAGAGTTCAATGGAAGTCCGAATCATTACCATTCAGCAAGGAACATCGTCAACCACATTCAAATATAACAAGAAACAGGAATTGATAAACATGTTCCAATTGCGTATGTATATAAACACAATGAATGAACAATTTGTTCAGGTCAGTCTCAACTTACCTACACAGTAATTTAGCGGACTTACACTTATCAGAAAATATGTACTCCCCTGGCTAATACCACAAAGGGCGTTGTTTCCTGCATATGCTCTTGGCCACACAACGATCATAGGATTTTATTCGGCAACAAAAAACCGAGGCGACATATGCAATTTCACCGAACTTCAAAGGGTCATAATGATGTCTGTTGAGGGATATCTCCATCGGTTTTTTGACACGGACTCAATTCTGGCGGAAATAAGTCCGAACACCGATATAACTGCCAGAAATAATTTTCATATTGGGACAGGGCACACTTGCAGACCGGTTTCGGGCTTTTTGGCCTCCCGTCGCGTCAGTACAAGGTAGTGCTATCGTCAAAGTAAAGTCGATGACTGTGGGTTTATACTGGGTTTATACAGTATATAAGATAAAGTAAGAAATACGATGAGAAAGTTAAATATGCGTAAATCAATGAGAAACTTTATACAACTAATGAAATGGAATAGGGAATGAGAATGAGAAACTAACTTCTAACTCTTATCTTATTTCAGTTCGAGAATGGAAGTGCGCATGTGCACAAAAAATAGTTGAACGTCTTTAGGAAAATTGCGTGATTTCTTTGGTTGATTCTTATTCTTCATTTCACTGTGTAGAGGTCTAATTTTGTCTCAGTCCTCATCTCATTTCTTATTTTATCTTATTTGCTGTATAAACTAACAGTGACTTTCCATATTTGAAAATGATAATCCTTTCAGAGCCTCATACTTCGAACAAGGCTGATGCAAAAGACAAGCAAAGTGGCCGTCGTCGCGCCATCTGTCATTGACGAGGTACTTATCCAAATAGCCCAAATTGTAGTACAGTCAATGGGCATGCTTGAAGGCTGTCCAAGAGCATATGCACGATTTTTTGCTGTGAAGAATCCTGAACTCACACTTGTCGGATATAATCCAATCCCCTTCGTGATATTGGACGGGGGAGTGGTTGATTTCAAGCATGCCCATCGACTACTTTTGGTATGCCAGATAATATTCAAATATAGGAAGTGTTGTTGGTACTTGAAAAAAATGTATTGTGGAGTTCATTAGAGATATTAAGGTGAAAATGATTTTGACACCATTCTCAAGGAAAGCCTTCTTCATTTCCACAACCCTATACGGAAATTCGATTATATCCTCAGCTACTGGCATTTTCGGACTTTGCTTTTCAAATGATGTTTATGTCTTGTCCAAAGATGGCGACCCTTATATCACCTTCCAATTTTTATATTAATTTTCAGATGTGATAGGATGTATTAGAAAAAAGCCTCGAGGTCTTACAAATAAAGTTGAGTTCATATCCTAGGCAGAAGTGTAACTAGAAATTCAATGATTTTTTCATCATTTATTCATCCATCTGATGACTGCGTCGTCAATACCATTCCTGAAGTGCGATAATTCAATTTATTTCTCTTCCCCGTATAGCTGCATGAGTACACATTACCAAAATATAACATTATTTGTGCTTTTCAACAGCAGGCCTATAGGGAAAAAGTTCCGCGTGCTGCTGCCAATTGAATAATTCGATTGATTATCCTTAACGCCGTGCAGGGTTTACTCCATCGAAAAGCACCCCATTCCTGTCCCTCCTGTTTGCGTAGAAAAGCCATCAAATACAGACTTAGTCAAAGCATCACAAGCCTGTCACTCAGAATATGTTTATTTTGAAGAATGTCCCTATATGAGATATTATTGACACTTGTTTTTATTTACTTACGTAACTAATGCACTCACAAAGCTAAGTTCCTGTGAAGAAATAGTTCAGTCGATAGATGGGAAACATTTCCAAATAGAAAGTTCAAATCTCTACAATAACCACTCGATAGTGAATTTTTGCTTGAACATCGAATAACTTGCTGAAAAATTTTAATTCTTCCTTAGTGAATTAATTTACCTTATTAATTTCCTTCAGCTACGAAACACAATTGAAACATTCAAAATTGTCATTCTTTACAATGGTTCCACCACATATTTGTAGTTTGCGGCAACAAATTTAACAAATAAGTGGCTGCAACTTATCGCACCATCAAGATTCATGCAACTTGAAAATCTTGTATGGAATTTTTTTGAGTTGCAGCAACAAATTGCATTGTGGATTTCAAGTGTTATTGTCTCCCTCCTCAGTGACAATATTCTGGAAGGCACTTGGCCAAAAAATTCTTTCAATGTCTTCGGCAATACTGATACTAGTTCGAGTCTTCATGTCTTTGAGGCGTGATTTCGTTTCTCTTAATCTTCTGTTCGGAAATTCTTTCACGATTGTTCTTAGTATTTCCACTACATTTATCTGCAATATTCTTCAACTCCGTATTCTCGTAATAAGGGACAATGTACATATCAAAAGCGGCATACAGACTCTACAAAGTAACTGACACAATCTAAATTTAAACTTCCTATATGAGCACTTTCTCAGAAATTATCTTCAATTAATCATTCATAAGAAAGTGGCATTGATGTGGCATGGAATGGAACGGTACAGTCTTATCGAATTTAACATGATGAATTGATTTAATGGAACGTCAAAGTATGGCCAGAGATAAGGAAGGGGATTTTTAGCTGAGTGGTTCGCGTTTCAGTTTCATGAAATTCTTTGTTTCCACTAATGGAACGACTACCAAACTATACAGGTGGAATATAATGGTGAAACCTCAGGGAGTGATTGATTGGTTCTATCGTAGATTTTGTATTGTATTATTTCTATGACAATGTTAAACTACTACAACTGACGGAAAAAATACATATACAAGAATGACAGAATGATATGGATAATTGAAGAAAAAATAATATTTCATTACAGATATTCAGTATTGGCTAAACAAATTCAAGGTTGAATATTGTCACTTGCACTAATATCAGAATTACTATAATAATATAATATATATGAAATAATATAATTTGAACCCACGTTTTAACAAAATGAAAATATTGATATTGTTTTCATATATTATATATCAGTTTCAAACTCCTAGGTCAACATTGATATTTTAATAACCTTTCAATATTATTTTGAAAACGTGATGGCAATTTGAATTTTCAATTCAGGTTGTTTATCGGCATTAATCCTATTCCAATATTGGCTCAATATTCCACCCATATCAAAACATGTGATGCAATGGCAATATTGAATATCCAATTGACACTTCTTACTAGTATTAAGGTGCTAATACACGGCGTGTGGACTGACGCGCCTGGCGTGTGAACTGAGACCACGCGTCGTGAGAAAGATGCAGCGCGGCAATCCGCACTACATAAGTCGGTCGCGTCACTCCACACGCCGTGTAATGGTTTCTTAATTTCACCGTTGGTAGCTTACCAGTTATAAATTGGTTGCTCATATGAAACCAACAATAACTTTATGATTTTGATAGATTCAACAGCGATTTTTATATTCGATTTTGCCTTCACACTGGAGACAATTCAGTTTTCAATCAGTTTATATTGTTAACAATTGAAAACCTGTCTGTCAAGTCATACAATCATGTTCAGTTATTCGAGATTAATAACAGGTTAGTTCTTATGAAAATATTTGGAGAACTACTTGAGGTACCTGAAATCTGTTGGTGCTCTCGGAACTGTGCCGATAATACTTTGAATTTTTTGAGGGGCTTGGAAGAAATAGCGAAGACACTGATATCCAAATGAAATATTGAAATAAATTTTGGCGAAACAACAAAAAACAAAATTTAATTGATAAAAAGAAACGAATAATATGATGGCAAAAAATAAAATGTTGTGTGTGACAAATTTGAATGAAGAAATATCAATCAATATGATGGAATATTGAAACCAAAGCAGGGTTCCGTTTCACTGTCTGATTAACAAGACTGGTAACTCAAGGTGGCGTCATCTCGGTTGAACGGTACTTCTGATTATTGGGAGATATACGGAACGACTGTCACTTTGTGGTAACACTGTCACTCTAGAATACATTTTCAGAATAGGAGGAGTCTGACTTGGCAAATTCATTTCCAAAAATATCACTGTCCCTTAAGTAGTAGTAAAAAGCTTGGTGAGGTCGGTTATTTTTGAAATATACAAACTCCCCCATTCCACAACGAATGAACAAAAATGGAAGTGATTCACTCAAAAGAATATTGTCACTCGTCATGGTTACTCAACTTACCAACACTTTCTCATCGGCTACTCTGGTGAATAAAAATAACCAACATTTAAGGAACCATGTCCCGATTTCTGTTGTAACCAATACAACGGGACGACTAATGTTAAAAATATTTGGAGTAAGACGATCGTGGATGCCAGCGATCGAAATCTACACAAATTTGAAATTTGCTTCCAAAATTTATTCGTATTGATTTAAATTTGATCGTTAAAATTTGTTTGATTTTACTATCTCACATTCAATATTTGAATTGTTGGTACAATTTTAATCCTTTTGTGGCAATTAAATTTTGATTTTTTCTTCAACCAAAATCCGATTTAAATTTTTTAGATTTATTCCTCTCCTGAACGTGCTAACCTTGTTAGCGAAAAGCGCGTCGAGTTCAAGTGGGTCTTGGGGAATTGATCTCTACAAAAAGTTTCAACTTTCATACCAAATATTCCAGTTCCATTTTTATTGAAGGCAATGGAAAATATTCATTCATTCTGATTCTACTGTCAATGATATAAGCATAACAAAAAAAATAGACAATGCTTATGAAGCAATAAGTTTTCTATTGCTACAATTTCTGTAACAATATTTTCATGAAATCAGGCTGCTTTTGATCAAAACAAAAAAAGATATGTATATTTTCTGTCATAATACTCCAAATTACTTTCCATTTATCTCTTTATTCGTTTCTCAAACAAACAATAATTTGTTATAAACATTTTTTGTGGTATTATGAAAGAACATCAAAGAACTGAATATGAATGGTTCCTCTATTGTGATACATCCCAAAAAAACATTGGTTCATGAATATATTGTTGACATTCAAACTCTGCTGAAGAGATAAGATTCGGTCATTTAACCACTTTATTTTGATATTTTATGAAATTTGAAGATTTCTTTTACCAACGTGATTTATAGGTGCTCAATATGTATATGCTAATAAGAAATTTTTCTGTCATCAAGGGATTTTTCCAAGAAAAAACTTGCATCATAACTCTGGAATACAATATACCCTCAGGATAGATTCAGTTTTATGTCCAGTTCTAGAATTCAGAATTTATAGATGGTGGAATGTACTTTCTATGTGAGTCACAAAATCCTGAACTTCAGAAAATTTTTTGGATGTGAGGCTTTGCATTTCTCGTATAGTTTCATGCAACCAAATATCATTATGAAATGATGCTGGTTTTCAATAACTTTCAAATTCTTTGTGAAAAATAAAAAATTATGATTATTATATTAGAATGAAAGATTGGACACTTCGTGAGAAACTTCGATGGTTAACAAGTGTCTTTCATCATTTGGTTCAATTTCATTTCTTTCCTCTCTGAATCGAAACAAAACTTGTTTTGAATAAGTTACTGAATGAATTAGCAGACACTTTATCCTTATGTATACATTTATCACTCATAGATGGTTAATTCACACATAAAAAGTAAAGAGTCTAGTGAACATGACGTGACATAGCCATTGAGGGTGATTATTCCAGACTCGATTTGGATGTCATATATCATAGAACGATCCATATATTTCAACTTCATTCCAGATAACTACTTCATTTAACATCGACCTATTTATTGAATCACTGTCGAATTGAATAATTGACTGAAAGAAAAGCAGAGTTGAAGCTTGACAGTAATAGTTAAGTGAAGTGAAACTTTTTCGATAATATCTCATATATGAAATTTTTCCTACAGATCAATTACCCTAACACCAAACTGATATTTTGGCACCCGACTCGCGTTTCGCTAACAATGTCAGCATCTTCAGGAGAAACAATTCATGTCAATTTTTTTTCCTGCAAATGATGATCTTGATAGCAAAATGCGCGTCGAGTTCAAAAATATCAGTTTGGTGCAAGGGTAATTCATATCTATGAAAAGTTTCAACTTCCAGTTTCCACCAAAGGTTCCAATCTCATCGTTTAATCTCATATATAAACAAATGATTATCGAATTGTGTCAATTATTTCTTTGTTGAACATTCAACATAATATATATGTTACAAAAACTTAAAAGCACTTTCATTGTAAATCCAGCTCTTATACCCATGGAATAAAAAATCATCCTAGTGACAGGCTCATTACGAAGATTCATACCGAGTTCTCCTTTTCAATATCAAAGAGGTGACATGGTATTCGTTATTTCAATTCCCGCTCCTCTTTTTCTCTTTCGTTCATCATACAAACCACTTCAAAGTGTTAGGGAGATGATAACCAAGTCTCGTCTGAGCTAAATTAAGATAAGATACGTTTTGAATGAATAGTTCTGGAACTGGAAATGATAATTAGTGGATTTTCTCATCTGAAATATTTTTCTGGAGATGAGTCTATTAGAAAATCTGCCATTCATTTCGACTCTTTTGTTTGATTAAATAGCTCATTGCTTCAGTTGATACGAATATATGTTGAATTCAGTTCTTCGACAGGAACACACAAAGAATATCTAGATTCTTCTGATTAGCTCTGATTGATTACTTTCGATTCATGTTTATTCGCATTGAATCTGTCGATATCTGAAACAATTCTCCCCCATATAATTTCTTTCTAGAAGATTCTTGAAATGAGGTAGAACCTCAACTGATATCCCCAATTTGTTCTAATTTGTCTTATATAACAGCAAACAACGAGAATGTCCCACTCAAACTCTGTTCACCACGTTTGGATCACAAGATCAGCCGAATCAGGTCAAAAACAGGTGAACATGAGTGATGGTCATGATGATTTTTTTTAACATATGAAATCTATCATATGATCTTCATTTGTGTTGCAATAATTGTTCATATTGATGACATAAGGTCTGTCGTTGGTGAATGTGAGTTATGGCGTCACGACAGAAAGACGACATATTATGTCAGTACCGAGTGGGCAATCAGTGACTTTCCAACATATGATTGATATCGACTGGAAGCTTGCTTCGTTTAGACTCCCTGGCTCCCAAATCATATATGGTGTCAGGTGTGAAATAGTATAACACGTAACGAGGAGGATAAGTAGCCTATTACGCACGAGAGAAAATTGTGAGCACGAGGCGTTAGCATAGAGCGGCAATTCGCGAGGTGCGTGAGTACTGTACTTTTTCTACTCCCACGATGCTTGTACACTAATTTCTGCTGATCTAGCACGAATTCCTTCTACTCCAGTGAAGGAAGTGAATTTTTTAGTAAAATGAAGGACTAATTCGAGACCACTCAGATCAATTTAAATTTTTTTGGAATTTGTCAAAAAGGTGTCAAGTATCCGAGTAAACAAGTTTGGTTACTGGGCAAAGCTCCAAAACGCTGTAAAACTTGGCCAAACTGTTTTTTTGGCCCATAATTAATGAATATTGAATATCTCGGGCAATATTGAATGAATTTTCGTGAAAATAGGTACCGGGGGTTTTTTTGGGTCACTGTTACGATTTTGATGTCAGAAATTTCTGAAACACCCTGTAAACCGTAAAAACTACCCTTTTTTATTTTTTTTTATATTTTTGACAGCAGAATTTAATTGGCTCATCATCTAAACATACAGTACTGCACGAAAAATGTTCATAAAACTTATAAATAGAGGGTCCCAATGGATTAACTATAAAAATTTTCTGTGATTGATGGAAAAAAAAAGTTTTTTGGCTATAATTTTTTTTTGGCTGATGATAACGAGATGTACCAGGAACCATTTTAAAGCTAAGGTCATCGCCGAAATTTCATGTCATTAGCAACATTCGAATTGGATGTGCCAATTTTTTTTATTTCGCCCGACAAAAAAGAGCATTCACCGTTATAAACATGAAATAGGCAATTTCAAACGGACAAATTTGCTTATAGATGAAAAATTATAACAGAGAATTGAAATTCAACTATCCTGGATACACGATTTTACCCAACTTTAGCTGGCCAAAACATAAACAATAATTACCCTATAGGGTCAAAAATGGCTGGACATATTGAGAAGGAAGTGTTCTGACTTTTCATCAAAGGATTTTTTTAAAAGCACCTTAGCCCATATGGCGCTGAAAAATTGGCATTAAAAATTTTGAAAAAAAATTATTTTGCCCATAACTTTTCTTCTTCTCATTTTAAACGGTTCTGGTTGGTCTCAAAATTTTTCCGATTTTGTCATCTTGCAAAATGATGGGAATCATTTTTTTTGTAAAAGTTATATTTTTCGAGATATTTACGCCAGAACGATCCGGTTTCTTCATTTTTCGTTAAGCAACCATTTTTGCCATGTCATATCTCCTTTAATATTGATCGTACAAAAATAAAACAAAAACCACTTTATTTGTCAACTAAAATACTTCATATAATATATGATATATAATTTTTTTTGTAATACTAACAGATTTTCAGTAAATTTAAAAAACTTTTAATTTTTTTTTGCAAAAATCACACTTTTCCTTGCGCTATTACTCGAAAGGGGTGCATGAAAAATTGCAATCAATGTTTTCATGTTAAAAAATGATAATTTATCGATTGGTTTCATTATTATTTTTTTAACCTCCCCCCCATGAGTTCCACCCCCTCCCCCACCCCCGCGCTTTTTCCCAGCAACGAAAGTTGTTTACTCGGATACTGGGCACCTGTCTTAACAAAATTCAAGTTACTCCAAGTATCTGCAATTGGTCTCGAATTAGTCCAGCCAGTTTTTACTTCCTTTACTGGAGTATTCGTTCTCAATCATTTTCAATGATAAACGAGACACTGGCTGACAGAAAGTGGGGGGAACAAATCCTTGATTCAAGGTTATAATCAGATTCAGTACCAATCCACAAAATGTCGAACAATACATTCTCTAAAAATATAATTTTCAATTCAATTTTACATGGAATTTGAAACGATAATTCACTGGATTTGATTTTTGGACAATCGAATGTAGTCAGGAGATCGGGTGTGTTAGGTCAAATGTTAAACATCCCATCTTAAGAAAAATTACATTCCGGAAGCAGCTGCCATTGATTCAGAATACAGTTGTATTCTAAAAGAGCCATACCTAACAGCTGTCAAATACGTAATGAACGTTTAAAAATGGTGGGAGCCGAAAAAACAGAAAAAAGCAGCTAGTCAGCCTATCACACAGAAAAAGATACAGTTCTTGAAATTACGCGAGTGGCACCAAGTGGACATGGATGGATTTTCTGACAGCGGCAGATTTGGTGAGAGAACCAGATAACAAGAAGATTTCTGTTTTGCTGAATTTAGTTGGTGATGATAGATTTGACCTGGTCAACTCATTCGATCCGTTGCCAATAGCGAAAAAAACACTTGCCGATGCCCTAAAAAAGTTCAAAGAATAATGCCAGCAAACAAAATATATTTTTTGAGAGATTCTTGTTCAATAGCATAATGCAGCAAAGGGTACAATCTTTTGATAACTCATTGACAGAGTTGCGAACGGCAAGTAAAACAACAAATTATGGAGCGTTGGTGGATGCATTCATTCGAAAGCTCGTTGTCATAGGCATTCTGGATCAAAGTGCTCGTGAAGGATTGTTGAGAAAATGTGACCTAACATTGGACCCAAACAGTCTCACGAAGCAAAAATAGTATTTGTACAGTCAGATCCAGAACATTTCCAACAGAGAAGACGAGAGGAAGGAGTGGGGAAGAATGTGATTATTTAAGCTATGTTTACAAAGGAAAACATATTTGTCCAGCGTGAAACAGAACATTTTTAAAATTAAGTGATTATTGTTTTGAATGCCCAGGTCGCAGTCACTTAGTATGTATAAAACGCAGAAAGAGAAGAAACTATTTGATAAAGAGAAACAGAAGAAAGTATAGCCAGAAAAAGGTCGATTAAGCACAGATAGAGCAGTATACTGCTGGTGAGTGCTTATTCCAGAAGCAGCTCTGAAAGGTTTTATATCCAGACTATTCGCGAAATTGAAGTACCTACGAAGAAACCAGTATCATGGTTGCAGAAAATCGATAATTTAGGGAAAGAGGTAACTTTGGAATTAGATACAGACTTAGCAAAAATGTCAAGATAGCTCCTAATGGCACATTTGACCATATATTTGCCCCATCGGGAGATTACGTAAACATCTCAAGTTATCAACACTATCAAATATATTTTCTTCGTAATTTGTGGTAATAATGAAGTGTCATTGCTCAAGTGGTGCTTGTGTTGAACTGAACTTTGTTGGGAAAGTAGGGTCAAAGCTGGTTCACGCTTATGATCTTAGGACACTCAATAATGACGTTAAATTATGTCCCACAGTTTTCGAGGGATTAGGTTCATTTCGTAGAGAGCACCGTGTCACACTCCGAGCAGATGTAGTTCAAACACTCCGAAGGATACCAATTGCAATACACGACCGCCTGAAAATCAAACTCAATGATCTCGAGAGGCAAGGTGTCAAAAAAAATGACGTTCATACTGGGTGGATGAATCCATTAGTATTGGTTGGAAAAAAACGAAAATTGACACTTTTGTCTTGATCCAAAAATTTGGCAATAAAAATGGGAAATATTTCTAATTCCAACATCAGACGAAATTTTGGCTAAATTAAGTTACCAAAAATATTTCATTTTGGATATGAAAGACGGCCAATTTCAAATCGAAATAGATAGAGTCAGAATATTGTATTTTGGAACACCATTTGACAGGTACGCCTATTGCCGACTTCCGTTTGGGATTTGCTTAGCCCCTGAAGTCCTTTGAGAACAAAATTATGAAATATTTGAACACATCGATGTAGTAAATCTCTACTTTGATGATATCATAATAACTGGGTCCGATGAAATTGAACTTGACAATAAATTACGATTAGTATTGGACAGAGCAATGTGAGTTAATGTCAAGTTCGTTTGTTAGAAAATTCAATTCAACCAAAAAGTATGCATTTCTTGGGTCGAATGCACTACAATAATGGTAAAGAAATGAAAAAGAATTACATAAGAGTTATTTTAGCAATGCCTAAACCGAAAGACATTCAAATCATTGCGCATTTTGGGTATGCCAAATACTTTAGGACAATTTTACCCAAATGTATATGGTATCAGCACCTCTTAGAAATCTAGTAATAGGTGTTGCCTGGGATTGGACCCATGAAGATTCATTGTCAAATCATAAAGAAAAATGCTGACCAATGCCCAGATTTTGTCATTGGTAACTTGTTGATTATTGATGTTGATGAAATTTGGGGTGTGATCTTGTTTTCCATCATAGCAACATTTTTTAATTCATTTCCATTGTGTTAAAGGCGAATATTTATTCTGTTCCATTTCATTTTTAGAATCTCTGATTTTTGCTTAGTTTATCAAAGAAGCAAGTCGATTTTTGTACATTGTGTATTCATTTTCCAAATCCAAATTTAATAGACTGACTTCAATAAAGCTATTGCCGTCCATTTTATTTTGTTTGATTTCAGATGTTTTCATTTCAATTCTGACTTTACTTTTTTGAAATACATTCCTGGATCTGCGTATTGAGAAGATTCATTCAGCTGTACTATGAAGTTGATGGACTACAATCATCCCAATTCATTAATGAATTTTTTTTTATTGTCAATGAACTCTTTATATTTGGTATGATTTTTATTTGAATTGGCTGGATGCACCACAAATTAGGGATGACTCTGCAATTTCATCTCAGCATTGAAGCGAGCATTGAAGTATAAATTCAACACATGGAATACCTGATATAGTCCAGTCTATGACAATTTTCCCGTGTATTTTTCCCATACAGCACCGATTCGCATGAAAATTTGGATTCAGGATCAACATACACTCTTTTTCAAAATCTTCTCTGTGCCGAGGGTTGCTTTCTCTCTGGGGGTGGATGCCACCCCTTCTTGGGGGTGAAAAAATTTTATTGGAAATAAGTGCGGAAATCAATGGATTGACTAATTCTAAGCACTTTTTGTTCAATTAAGTTTTTTCTGAAAAGCAATACTTTTCGACTTATTTACGAGTGAAATTGTCGGTTTTCAGTCAAAAAAAAAAACGTTTTCTATTCCTTTTTCGCGAATAACTGGAAAATAATGCATCTAATCGAAAAACCTGTGGAGAGCAAAATTATAGCTTTTGAAAAAACAAAGGCGATTGTTTATTTGTGATGTATGCAAACCCACTGCAAAATGAATAATTGCTTGTTGAAAGTCGAATAACCAAAAACCAATGCATTTTTCGGGAAAAACTCAGTTTTTGAAGTCCTTCAGAAATCCTTTATTTTTGTTATTTATAAAAGTTTCTATCATCAAAACTGACCGAGGTTATGAGAGAAATAATGTTGAATCCTATTTTTTCCATGAAAAAAAATTGTGAATAACTCATCCTCTTCTCCCCCCTTTGGAAAAAATCGTTGCCTAGTGGAACTATCTGTATATATACATATATAATATACATATAGTTCCACTAGGCCTGAAATATAGTTACTATGTGTATTCTTCAATATACTTACTAATGTACATACTCTAATTTCTACAAAAATTGTTTGTTTTTTCCCCATAACTCGCTTAGTCTTCAAGCAATCACATCCACCAAAAAAGTATTTTGTAGCTTTTTTCGAGAGCTATAAGCTCATTTACATCATTTCTTGTTTCAGATTATATTTTTGAAAAGGTTCATGCTGAAAAGGCTCAAAAAAGGTACTTTGCGCGAACCCTCCCAATATTTAACTGGCCATATCTTACTCTATTTTCATCCTGCAGAAAAAATGAAACACCGAAATTTTCAGAGAAGAATAGCCTTCAATTTTGTACTCTAGGAAATTTTGCATGTGATCAATACTTTTCGAGTTATTTCGAAGAAATGGTGATTTTTCGCTGAACCACGTGTATGATTTTTTCTCTTCCATCTCAATTTTTTCCGAAACTACGTACTTTCACTTGATGAAAAACTCAGAACTCATCATAAGAACATGAATAAAGTGAATTTTGGGGTAACAACGATTTATTTCAAAGGGGGGAGAAGAGAGGATGAGTTATTCACAATTTTTTTTTCAACGAAAAAATAGGATTCAACATTATTTCCTTCTTACCTCGGTCAGTTTTGATGCTAGAACCTTTTATAAATAACAAAAATGAAGGATTTTTGAAGGACTTCAGAAAAGGTACGATTAGTTTTTCCCGAAAAATGCATTGATTTTTGGTTATTGTACGTAGAAACTTTCCATTTTGTCGTTTGAAAATACCAATCAACTTTCATCAAGCAATTATTCAGTTTGTAGTGGGTTTCCATACATCACAAATGAATAATCGCCTTTGTTTTTTCAAAAGCTATAATTAGGTTTTTCGATTAGATGCATTATTTTCCAGTTATTCGCGAAAAAGGATCGGAAAACGTGTTTTTTTTTACTGAAAACCGACAATTTCACTCGTGAATAAGTCGAAAAGTATTGCTTTTCAGAAAAAACTTCATTGAACAAAAAGTTTCCGCACTTATTTCCAATGAAAATTTTTTCACCCCCAAGAAGGGGTGGCATCCACCCCCAGGGAGAAAGCAACCCTCTGCACGGGGTAGATTTTGGAATAGAGGGTAAATAGAACCTATATCCAAATTTCATACGAATCGGTGCTGTATGGAATAAATACACAGTTTACACTTTTTTCACCGTCATAGACTGGAGTAATAGAGTTACAGCTGACATTATACCTTTTACCAGCTCAGATTTCAAGAAATTATAAAACCATCCTGAAATATAGCTTTAGCCAATATGATGTGCTACATAGGAACCAAGTTTTCAATTTGTCTTCGAAGAATCTTGGAGGTATTTCTTGTGAAACCTAAACAAGTTCTAATAACTGATTCCGGAAACTTTGCAATTGATACGCCACAAAGGATGTCGCATCAGGTACACTTATCTTTTCGGTAGATCTGGATGTTTGATTGAAGTAGCACTTGACATGAATATATATTTGAATAATGAATATTTATTGGACCGAGTTAAGAATAGTTACGGTACTATTGATCATATCCTGAAAGATAATGTCAGATCATGACTTGAACACTTGATGAAATTCTGTTATAAAGTATCAAAGATGTGCAATGATATAATTCAGTCGAATGTAATGCATGTAATTTGAAAAATTCTATTCTGTTCCAATAATCTCCAACCTTTGAACATCCAGCCATGAAATTGATAAGAGACTGATTAGAGATGTTCACCAAATATACTGAAAATTATTTTTATTATGTAAACGTAATATTCGGTTTGGAAGAAACAAAGGTTGTACGTATTGCAATACGTTACTTTCACTTCATAGCCAACTCAGCGTTATTATAAGCCGTTGAATTACCATTTATTTTCATGCGTTATTACTCCATTCTTTCATTAACTGTCTTTTCTTTCTAGTATAATGGAATTATAGAACGTATAAAAATATACTATTTATTTCAAGTTATTATTTAAACTCTGTTCCACTATATATTTTCAAATACGTTTTGAATTGAATTTTCGCATTGGAAGTTTGAATTATTTCAAAAATTTTCATTCAGTTGCAAATTTTTTTGAAAACTGGAAAGGTTATGAATGAGAGAGAAGTAAATTTCAGTTAGTTTTGCTAGTAGTAGTACTTATTCAACTGAAATGAAAATTTATTGAACAATGACATGTTTGTGCCATTACATTCGGAACGAATTTATCCATAATCATAGTTACAAAAATGTTTGAAGAACATTTATAGTGAAACTCCTATAATTCATAATTAGACTCTGATTTCAGCTTTCATGTGCAGGACTCATATTCGCTAATATCCGTCCTTTCAAAACCTGTTTTCGGTAAACGATTTATAGTGGCTTTGATGATGAATCCATAAAGGATATCTGTATGAATAATTTCGGGGTCTCAACGAATATGTCAGGATTTTTGGATTTTCAAATTAAGTGACCCAATCCATTCTCTCTTTTATTGCTGAAGACGAAAGTGCAGTTATTAATTATCCGATCGCACCGAATTCACTCATGTGGTTGATTGAAGAAAAGTAGATTCTTTCTTTACCCCAACCGATAATAATTATTCATCATTATTTGTTGATAGGTACGTGTATATTATTCAAATTCGCTTGATTCATTTACGAAAAAGGGGAAAAAGTCTATCTGTAACAGGTACTTCTTTGTCTACATGGTGCACTATTTTGAACCGCTCATTGCGTATTTGTCAACTTTTAGGTAATGGCTCATTTAGAATTCAATTGCCCTTGCAAGAACAAAATTCAGCGAATTTTCGTTTCGAATTCTTTGTAAAATTGAATGAAAAATAAAATTTTTAGGAAATTTGTGTTCAACAGTTTATGGCTTGGTACTGAATCCATGAAGCAGGCAATTATTTTTCTTACTTGGAATCATCCATAGTCGCGTTTTCATTGAAAATGAGAGATAACGAAGAAATGTGTGCTACTCCAGCAGAAATGACCGCATAACCACGCTGGGAGTGGAAAAAGTAATTAATTATATTTTCATATATTTTTTTATTCTGAATAACAAGTATGGAAAAAATGTCGATATTCTTATTCAGGATACAAACAATGAGGAGGTAGTCAGGATATACCAAACTCTTTTTGGAAATCGAAATAAAATCTCGATCCTCCTGTGTGCATTGAAATGAGCTTCCTGGATTTTTTGGAATCGAGACATATTATGTCCAGTCTTGGAACTTATCTAACTGTTTGTCGAGTCCCGCTCCTTACATACCTATTGTACTTCATTCGATAATTCATGGATTAGGCTTGTATTTTGGGTTTCAACGATTTGAAGCTGACGGCATTTTTCAACGGAGTATACTGACCCATCGATCCCAAGTTTTTGTTAATCAATTTCATTTGTATATCCTAGTGTGTGGTTTGAGTCACAATGAACTCAAGTGGGTTGCAGTGAATGGTCCAATAGATAATTCCGTAGGAAAACAAATTGTTTTCAATGCACTTGCTTTCTAATCATTTTCTTGTTTTTTCTAGACTATTACCTAATTTTTGTACTTCTGTTCGCTCATTTACCCATCGGTTCTTTTTACTATTATTGATATCTAATTCTCTGATCTCCATACTCCAATAAGAATGAAGGACGGTTTCAGACCACTTGAAAGAAGTCTCCCATCTGACTACTGATCGTATGAAACTTGTAACAGTATAACTATTGTCCAAATGCTTTCAATTTATCTAAGAGGACGCGACCAGACTTCTAATCGATATCGTATAGTTGAGATATTTGGAGCCAGTGGAGAAATTTTGTCGAAAATGACGAGACGAGACCATTTTTATAACGTGCGTTCAGTAGGTTACGTAGACTAAACTGAACGCGCTTGTGTATTTCCATGCCTGTTCCACTTTGTTATTCGTATTCTTCATTATAATAATAATAATAATAATACATTTATTGCGCATTATAAGATGTCTTTACAATCATTGCTATAAACAGTGAATTCATATAATGAGCAAAGGGCATCCAGTTCAGATCGCGAATTTGACTTCGCGTCTGATCTTCCACCAGCGCCATAGAAGTTTTGGAGAAAAATAAGTATCAGAGCAAAAAAGGGAAAAGGGAAAGTGAGTGAGTGGAGAAGAAAGAGAAGAAGAGAACAGGAAAGCGAAAAAAAGCACAACTTGAAGTTAATTGATCATTCTTTTGGTAAAATGAACAAAAGTGTTTTTCAGGCCCCCGATGAGAATCCCCCACGTTAGTTCACCCAGTTATGGATTGTTGGAGATGAAATAAATGTTTTTTGAACATGCATTTGAATGAATTAGTTGTTGATTTCAGAAAATGTTTTTCCCAAGAATAAATATAATTTATTGTGGATGAAATGTTATAAGCAAAAGATCTCTTGAACAATTCTTTTCTATGTGCAGGAACCCCAAGAATTACTTTTCTACGTATGTTTAGATTATGGACGTCTGTTCTGTAGGAGTAGTGATCGCAGAGATAAGGAGGACATTTATATTTCAAAATTTTGAAAAACGTACACGCTGTATGTAAGCGTCTGCGGTTGATCATGTTGAGCCAGTTCAGTTCAGTTAGTTTGAAAGAGATTCTAGATCGCCTTCTAATACCAAAAATAAGTCTCATGCAGGAGTTTTGAATTTTTTGTATTCGATTCACATCACTGCTGTCTAATCAGGGGTTGTATACGACATCACAATGATTAAAATGAGACAGAACCAGTGAATCGCAAAGCAGCTTTTTTACTTCAGTGGTCAAGAACTTCCTGTGAGGGTAAATTAATTTCAGGGATGCGTATGCGTGTTTCAGTTTGTAGGTTATATGCTGTTTAAATCTAAGATTAGTATCTAGGATTAAACCTAAATTTTTGGCATTGGATTTAAATTCCAACTGATCTTCACCAATTCTCAATGGATAGTTAATTACTTCTTGACGAATAGTTTCATTTCCGAATATCATAACGTTCGATTTATTTGGATTTATTTTCAGCATATGATCTTTGGACACTTTGAAAAGTTCGTTTAAGTCAGTGTTGATGCGATTGATTGCTAGTGCAATATCTGTTGGTTCGAAGGAGAGGTATATTTGGGAGTCATCAGCATAAAGGTGGTAATTACAGTAATTTAGTTTTTCAATAACAGTGGTTGTGTACAGGCTATAAAATAATGGACCCAAAATACTACCTTGTGGTACTCCTGAATTTATTTGCCTCCAACTAGAAGAAACATTATCAAGTTGAACTTTTTGTGATCTTTTATCGAAATAAGATGATATCATTGTTCTTGCTGAATTGCTGAAGCCAAAATAAGTCAAAATAGCTAATAACAATTTGTGATTGATAGTATCGAATGCTTTTGAATAGTCCAGAAGAACTAATATGGTTGCTCTGTTAGCATCAAGAGCTTTGATTATATTATCAGTTATTTCTAGTAAAGCTGTTGCACAACTATAACCACTTCTGAAGCCTGATTGTTTGACTGGCAAGATATTATATAGGTTGACATAAGTTTTGATTTGATTATTCATTATTTTTTCTAAAATCTTTGAAAAAGTCGGAAGAATGCTTATCGATCTCAGGTCATTATAACTTTGTGGGTGATTGACTTTTGAAAGCGGTATAACTTTTGCACGTCTCCATGCGGTTGGAAAATGGTTTCTAACCAAACATTCATTTATGATATGAATTAAAATAGATATTAGTAACGGACCACATATGTTTATAACCAATATATTGATTCCGTCTTCACCGAAAGCTTGCGATTTTATCCCTTGAATTATTTTAGCGACTTCGATTTCATTAGTTTGAGAGAAAGAAAATAAGTCAGTGATTTCTTGTTTTCGGTTCGTTTCATAAAAGTTTATCAAGTCTTCATTCGGGACATTTTCGTTATGAGTAGTTCTCAAAAAATAATCATGTATTTCTTCGACATTTTTCAAAATATCAGGAATATTTTTATGACTGGGTTTAGTTACATTTATTTTTTTGAGTTCCTGCCATTTACTCTTAGTATCAGAGTTCGATAGTTTGAAATTCAGGTAAGTTTTTTTTTTCTACGTGAATAGCATTGTTTGTGAGATTTCTTAACTCTTTGTAATAAGCTCGGTGCTGTGGAAGTTTAGTGTTTTTGAATCTACGTAATGCCTTGTTTCTTAATTTTTGCATTATTTTTATGTTATACGTAATCCAGGGAGCATATTTTGAATTTACTCTTGGTGAAAATGTCTTCTCAGGGGCATGAATAGTGAGAACTTCTAAGATAAACTCATTCAAAAGAGATACTTTGAGATCGATATCAGTTGTTTCATAAATCATATGCCATGGTAGATTAATCAGATCACTTCTGAATCTGTCCGCTTCAATTTTTCTGATGCTTCTTGAAGTTACTGTTTGAATTCTCGAATTTACATCGTTACCTATTTGAAATATGGCATGATCGGATATGTCACAATCAACAACATTAACTTCATATGATTCTTCACAGTTTGTTATAATCAAGTCCAGTAGCGTTGAACATGACCCAGTTACTCGTGTAGGTTCTGTAATTATCTGTTTGAAATTGAACATATCCAAAATACAGGAAAATTTTTCTGTTGTATTCGAACTGAAGTCCAACATATTTATGTTGAGGTCCCCTAAACAAATAATCCTATCATAGTTTGAGTAAATATCTATGAAAATATTTTCAATTGATTCAAAAAATTGGGAGATATTTGAACCAGGTGGTCTGTATATAGTACCGATAATGATATAATTATCGCGAGCTAGATAAATTTTAATCCAGATACATTCTATCTCTTCTTCAGATCGTCTCAAAATAATATTAAAGCTATATTTATTTTTCAAATAATGCCTACACCCCCGCCTCTGGTTGTCCTATCCAGGCGTACGAAAGAATACTCATTGATACTCACTGTATTGCTCTCAATGTCTGCATGCATCCACGTCTCCGTGACTCCAACTACATCGTAATTCCCATCGAGAACCTGATTTTCAAATTCACCGAAATTGGCTGTTAATGATCTTGTATTTATGTGACATACATTCAGCATGGTCTGAAAATATGATGTGTTGAAAATGTGCTAAATGACAGAAGATAAAGGAAATCAAAAGAAGGAAAAATAGAGGGGGAAGGGATTATAGAATATAGAATATGAAATATCAACTATTGTACTAATAGTACGAAAGCAGATCGCCCTGAACAAATTATCAACAATGACATAGTAAACGTTCAGCATACCTACATATATGCATGTTGCAAGTAAATGTATAATAGAAAAAAAAACCTTCACAATCTGAATACATTTCTGAAACTCAATGTGCAATAGGGAAAAAAAACAGTTTTTTAAGAAATCATGCAATGGTACACAGTTTGATGAAAAGCAAAAAATCTTACTATGAAAAACCTTACAAAATATGGCTGCGCAACAAACAGTTATAATCTCCTGGATTGAATATGTCCATATATTATTCCACTTGGGTTAAAGGAAGAACATAAAATGAATGAGTATAATATCATGAACCATTTTTCTTAAAAAATTATAAATGTAAATTCAGAGTTAACTGAAAAGTATATTATTTACCTATAGTATGCCGAAAATTCCATAGTAATAATTTAGCACAGTTTAAATATAGGCATACATACAGTCTCAATGAAGATCCCCGCAAATTTCCTCAATATGTTTTTCATCTCTTATACGATGCACGATTTTATTGATCTTGATGAATATATTTCCATTGGAGGCCCATACATCTTTCTTCGGAAATTTTCGAATAGCTTCTTTCATCAGACAAACCCTCCTCTTGGTCAGATCCTCTTGGACGGAGATCCCAGTCGACTTCAAAAGTCTTCGATTTCCCAACACTTTCTTGCGGACGGCAACATTGCTGAATTTGACCAATACGCAGGGAGGCCTGTCGTTGGTACCATCGCTGTTTTTATTAGGAACTCGGTGACACTTTTTTATCATCATTTGGTTGAAGTTTTTAACCTGCATTTTTTCGGTAATGATTTTCGTAATTTCGTTATCGAGGGATTTCATTTTCATTTATCGTCGGCCTATTTCCGCTACTAAGGCCAATCACCACCGCCGGTGAGCACACTTCTCCCAACCGGAAAAATTGCCGAATCATCTGGTATTTCAACCAGAGGAAGCGAGCTCAACATCCATGGACTCGGGACCGCCAGCTCTACATTTCCCCCTAAAGGACGGCATATCCTCAATATATCTTGTGTATTGTGCTCATTGATATATTGCCTGCTAGCTATGATATAATATTTTGCTGCAGTTGTATGGGCTTTCGACGCGGTTTTTTCCTGCATGAGGTTACCCATCCAAGTACTAACAGATCTCGGCTCTGCTCAACTTCAGATATCGAATGACTGTCAGTCAACCTTACAGTCTTGATTCATTGAGCAGGGTTCGCAAGCCGCTCGAGTGCTGAAATACTGTAGCCATCTGGACTATAGGGCTATACTCTCAAATCGAATTGAATAAAAAATTCAGTTATCAACAAAAATGAAATCATTCATTCTAAATATGCGATTTTTTTCCACAGATGAGTTCTGGCGTGTCAAAAACTGGTAATCAACCAGTCAGAAGAAGAGGGACACCTATTCCTGTGGCACCACCAAGGATTCCTACACCAATGCCATCGAACAACAACAACACAAGGTAGGTTTTTATTCCTCCACGAGCAAAGTCAGAAATATATTAATTGAAACCATCGCAGGTCATCTATTGAACGCATCACAGGTGTAGATTTTTATCTCGAGAAATACTTCAAATGTGCACTGCTCCTACCCTAGCAAGAATTTTAATTACTTTTTCAACCTAAATGTGCTCATTTCTTCATTGTTTACTAAACGGATAAGTAGTAGGCAATTTCAGTCAACTGAGTCTTTATGATTTCATATCCACACAGGGTAGGACATGAATTCCACCAATCACATAGAGAACAAAATACGTGGATACCACGGACGACCTTGTAGAAACGTCAAAATTCTGATATGCCTACCTACAAAAACGAAATCCAAGTTGTTTCATTTTAGCAAAAATAAATGTACTCGATCTGCAATATTTTTCAGTTTATTGAGTCAATTGTGATTCGTCACAATTGACGTTTATTTTGTGGAATTGAAGGACATCTTCACTTCACACCAATGATTAACGAAAATTGTACAGTCCTACAACCCAGTCGGATGAGGCGTAGGCCCTCTGTGACAGTCCACTTCGTCTCACCAAAACCTTTGGTTCGAGTCTCACCAAAACCGATTTTTTTTGCACTTCTTTTAATTTGTCATTACTTTTTCAATTTGTTTCGTTCAAAATTGAATTTAATGAAGTTTCTTTCCTTCGAGTTTTTCATAAGTATCAAAAAAACACTGTATCTAAAATTTATTATCAATATATGATACTTGAAAGTTCTGAAATATTTACCTTGTCGAAGAAAAAATTAACTGTACGAATAGATATTAACCACATCGCCCTCGGGCGTTTGGGTACTCGTCTACGGCATCGTGCTCAAATATCGTACTTGTGCGATAAGGCAGAGATTTTGAGCGTACATTTGCTACGAATGTATAATTTTGTGTCCGTGATATTTGTGCAGAATGACAGCAAATAATTCATTGTCCGATTGCCATATAAATACCCACTTCTTTTCATACATTTGTGGCTATGAATTGGTATTCATTGAGCAATTGAATGCATTGAAGGTTTCACAAGAGATATTATGCCTGATTCCTCTATTCACATCCCTTAATTTTTGTATTTGAGTCCGTGGAGTGGTACTTTACAGTTTTGATTCAATGAAATTCATTAGAGGATTGTCTTCATTGGTATGTTCCGAACACAAGAGTATGAACTATAATATACGTAATTTCAATGTTTCATTCACTACACAATTGTCACCAGAAAAGTAATATGACATGATTTTCTATCAGCATTTCAGTTAACAAATTGGTTACTATAGTAACACTTGATACACCAGATGAAGTAACTATTTCAAATCATTTCAGTTATTTGCTGAAGCTAGCCATTTTTTTGATTCTCATCATTTTCAGTATGTCAGTCACACCTTGTATATGGGTATTCATCAAAGAGTAGCCCTAAAGTAGTTCAAAATCTATTATGGCAGCATTTGCATGGATTTCAACATGTGATATGTATTTGATTTTGAAATGGATATGAATTAGTTTCAATGTCGAATCATTTCAGCATGCAATATTACTATCTGATGTGTTGTACCTTTGAAATTCAGATAAATAATTTTCAAACTTGAATACCCCAGTGTGCAGTCATAAAGAGCTCGATCAGCGGCTTGTATATGAAACAGTAATGATCCAGTGGAACAAATAGCTCACTCATCACACAAATTGCTGACAAAAGCTGTTAAGAATTTTCAATTCCCTTCAGAATTTCATCAAATAAATAGCGCACATACATTCAAGCCATAACAAAATGTAAAACACTATTATATTCTTTATACTCTTATATTGCATATGCTTTCCATTCACGAACGTTGTTGAAAAAAAAGGCATTTATGTGAAATTTCTCCAGTAAATTGCTCTGTGAGCGGTTGAAATCAGGATGCAAAGGTAGTCAATTGAAAAGTTACATTTGGTGTTGCGTTTTTCAGAGTTCGAAATTAATTTTTTTTTTATGTGTAGGGGAAACTTTTTCTAGAGACTAATTACCCTATCACCAAACTGATATTTTTGCACTCGACGCGCGATTCGCAGGTTCCAGGAAGGTTAGCATCTTCAGGAGAAGAAAATTGATACTAAATATGAAGACTAGGGTTAGCTGTTTATATACCTAAAGTTTTTTGGTCCGATATGGACTTCATCTGTCATTATCGAAAAGTCTGATAGATTTCTAAACGAATGTCACTATTCATGCTGTTTTACATTTTGCTATTTCTAGACTCTCACATGTATCGAGTAGTCTTGTGTCATGCACATGCTTGATCAGTTTCAGATTGCTTTCACCAATTTTGTGGTCATAGTCTTGAGGGTTTTGGGCGACAGTCGATTCTTCTACCATTCCGTATTTCATGTGTTCAGAATACTCCTTAAAACGGTGCCCACATTCCCAAAGATATGTTGTTAACCAAAGATACATTAACCTGGAAAATCGATGTGACCTCTAGTCTCAGCAATAAATTGGCCCATATATAATATTGCTAAATGGTTGACGATAGAATTCAAAAATCTCCCTATTGGCCCAACCGATGCGTGTGATGAAAATTCACAGGAATTCATAGAAAAAATAAAAGATATCAAGTTAGAAGAAGAAGGCGAGGCATTGGTTTCATTCGATGTAAGTTCTTCAGTTCCAAGCGTCCCAATACCACAATCTCTAGAGTATCTGAAGGATCTTCTGAAATCGAATAACTTGGCAAACGACACTGTTGAGAAATATATTCAACTCACCAAGCTTTGCATGGATCAAAATTATTTTCAATGAAATCGGAACTTCGCAACCCCACAAATTTTGATTTTATCTTACCCTTGCTCCCCATATACATCAAAAAAGTAAAATTGCGTTCTCTGAGAAATGCGTGCTGAGGCTTAAAAAATGTAAAATTTCTATGATCTAAGGAAACCTGCTGAACTTCATTAGTTATTTCTGAAAATCAGGGTCCTGATCTGAAAGCGTATATCACACACTTGTCATGAAAACCAAGAGCCCTCTTAGTGGAAAGCTCGATCCCTTTTCTGTCAAATGAAAGGTGGACGTAGGAATTTCCTTAATCATACAAATCTTGTGAATACCCAACGGTTGGCTGAACTTCCAAAGCATTCCACTTCTTCCAAGTTATTTATTTGATGTAGACTTCAGGCTGCATAGGTAACCTGCTAAACTGAGTGAATTGTGAAAATCAGAGTCCTGATCTGAAAGCATATATCACGTCATATAATGAGTGTAAAGCTCTAATCACTCTTCTGACATATGATAAGTAGACGTAGGGATTCACTTAATAACACAACTTTGTAAATACCCAACGATTTATTAGTCAATAGCCTGATACTTTCAACATCGAACTTTCAAGGCTTTCTACCTCCCTCAAACTGCTCAGTGCTGCCTGGTTCGAGGTGGGCGTGATGTGCGCGTCCAATGGGGATGACGGCTGCAAAACTTTACCACTAGGAGCGCCACCACTGCATGTACCTTTGACAGCCTCTCAAGTCAAATGACAACAATTCAAAACATTAAGCGTCGCTTCTTCGCAATAATTAAGAATATAAAGATTTGAAATCGACATAAAATGGTCTTGTGTAGTGCATTCGGATGTAAAAATGTAGGTACGCATTTATTCCCAAAAGGAACAAAACTGAAAAAGCAGTGGGAAGTAGCCCTGAAAAGAAAGAGCTTTCAGGCTTCTGAACATTCTAGATTATGCTCCAGTCACTTACAAGAGAACGTAGCAGGGCTAGTAGATGGTTATTATGATGATTTTTAACAAAACACCTCTGTAATCAGTTTGAATTTTTTACCTTTCACTCAGATCTTTTTTTTTTCCTTTGAGGGATCCACCATTTTCCCTCAACAAACTTTTCAGTTCTGGTACAGACAAACATCCATATCTATCGGTTGGAGAAAACATCCTTATGTTTCTTAAGTCTCTTTTGAAAATATTCATTAAAATAAAAATAAAACATAACCTGCAAAATCACTCGTTAGGCACATGCAGTCGTGCTGCCACCTACTAAAAGCTTTGGGTCATCTTCCCCATTGGGATTTCAAGATGAGCGATACGCCCTCTGGTGAGAAGTTTCAAGAAATGTCAAGGTATTGTCAAAGTGGTGCTCATTAGTTGAACTCTCCGTCAAAGTTAAAATTTTGGCATATGATTAAAGTTATTACTTATGTTTATCAAGCACATTTCATGGTTAAAGTTCACATAAAAAAGTGAAAAAACACTAAAAACTGTAATAGTCACTCAAAAATTTAACTGTTTGGGATTTTCATACAACGCCAAAGGCCTTACGGCAATGGTTGTCCAAGTAGTGCTTATTAGGTTTCTTGAATGTGTCGCGCGATTTTAACTTGAAATGCCATACCCAAGTAGGTCCGTTCGGGTCATTATTAGAGATGGAATCTCTATCAGAGATGTAATCCTCACACAAAACACCACTTTTTCTTCCGATAACACAACATAGCATTGAAAATCGTATCTTCAATGGAAGAGTTATGTTCTGAGGTTTCGGGGAACTATATCTGTTCTTCTGAAGGCTTGATACATTTCTTCAGACAATCATGATGATTTTATTTATGTATAATCGAAATGTCTATTTATTCTGGGTATATCAGCTCAAAATCTCAAAAGTTTGTTATCCTGATGGTACCCTCTCTGCCTTTCTTTAGTCGTGTAGAAGTATTCTATGACGTTTTGTGTTCTCTTGGTACACACATTGAGCAAGAAAACGTGACTTCTGTTTGAATCAAGACCTGCCACAAAATATGCCTGTAAGGGAAGTTGTTTCACATAGCATTTTTTTGTGGATTATTCAATCGTCTATGAAGAATATACACATAATATACAGAGAGTGTTCGTAAATTTTTCACTGCAACTTAGACTTAAGACATATTGATTCGGATGATGATAATAAGAAGCCGAAATAAAATCCCTTCATCCATTTTCATCTTTGAATTTTGTTGAGAGAATTCCTCCTGGCAATATTTTTCGCATACGCATTCTTGTCAAATAATAGGACTACATTCGTTCAGTTCATTTCGTTTAGTTCATTTGCGATGTTACATAAAATTGGGAACTGTATGAGAGACCAATGTTATGAATCATACAGTACTTCTCAAAAGTCCCCTTCCCCACTCTTATCTTTGGAACCATTATACATAAACAAGTGAAATTTGGGAACGGAATACTAAAGGTTGTAAACTTCCCTACTAGTGATGGTAGATGACGAAATCGGCAAAGATGACGTCACAAGGCCATTGTGACCAATCATTTTAAATGGAACCCTAGGGCAAGCGACACCTCTTTTAAAAGGCATCGAAAAAACATATTCACTGATACTAATTTTGTTTTTTTTTATATCAGTTTTGGCAACTCGCTTTTGAAAAACGCAAAGCTGTGATGAATTAAAACAATTAATACTAACATTCAAAATTCAAGCTCCTTCTCTGGATATTTGTCAAATGAGCTGACAGTTTTGTTAGTCCCCCTAATTCGACGTTTTTGTACATTGTCCAAGGTTTGATAAGAGGAAGAAATGGACTTTCGAGACGCACTGTATAGTAGAACGAAATGTTACAAAATGAAAATGAATATACTCGATTGAAAAAAACATTTCTGCGAACTCGACTTGAACTCTCTTCCTTATTCATTCCGTTCAATAGCAATTTTCATATTTTTAAATCCCAAGTAGTTCACATATATAAGACCAATACTGGTCCACTATCATGGAAAGATTGGCTTCATTGCTGAATAAATTGATGATAAAAAAAGAGCATTTTGCAATATTGGCTCAATATTCGAAAACAATATAAGAATATATTGTTATATCTATATTGCAACAATATTGTGAATAATATACCATTAAAAAAGTGACCTGTGGATCCATTGAATCAATATAACATGAGACTATAAGTGTTTGTATCCGTATATATGCATTCCTTATTTATTGTTCTCAACCTTGGAACAATCACATTACCTGAAAAAAGAGCTGACTGCTACGAGGGGCTTGGAAGCACCATATCTCCGAGTCTATTATGCTGTAGTTATCTTGGTATAGATTTTTTTGACTTCTAGTTATGTTCAGAACAACATCACGATGTTAACAAGAAACCATTATACTGTATCTATGAAAATTATTAGATCAATGCTTTGCCATAGGGAATATACGAGTGAATACTTATCTATAAAGAAATATAGAAAAACACTGAATGATCACTGTTTTATCTGTAGGTAGATTGGAATATGAAACTTACTATGCAAAACGTTCTTGGCGTAATTTTCTGATATTGTAATTTTCTTTATATCAATATTTGTTCTTGATATATGCATTTTTTCAGTAATGATTTAAAATAAATTGAATTACCAATAATAATATCTCAATTTGAAAAAGATATATGATCACCGTTGAATAACAGAACCACTTCACTGTGATTCAAAAATCGCGATTTGACAAATCCCATTTTGATGTAAATGTTAAGCCAGATATGCTATCCTAACCAAGGATTCGATATTGAAATCTAATATTGGAATTACGAAGTTGAAAATTGAGTTTAGAAAAGATATGCGAACAATATTGTTGAACTAATATAATATCATTTGATATAACCTGATATAGTAATTCAACAATGGTAATGAGCTATCAAAATTATATATTGGCAATATTGAACCCATAATCATATGGAAATATAGTTTATATATAGAAATATACATATTTCTAAGGTCTCAATCTGCCTACTCCTCAGGTGTTGTCACAGGGGGCAAGGGTTTGTGACTTGACGCCAGGACCTCAATCTGCCTACTCCCCAGGTCTCGTCACGAGTTCTTTCTGTGGTCTCAATCTGCCTACTCCTTAGATCATGTTTATTTAAGCAAGAAGGTCGCTTCTCGATTCCGATGGCCTCGCGAATTATACGGGCTTGTAGTGTTTTTGCTGTGGCGATGGTCTCAGTGTTCTCAAAGTCTATACTGTGTTCTGTCTCTTGATGATATTTGGACAGAGCTGAAGATGGGTCTGATTTTCGGAGAGCAAGTTGATGTTCGTATACTCTACTTGTCACACGTCTATTGGTCTGGCCTACATATGTTCTATGGCAATCAGCACATGGTATTTCATATATACCCTGTGATTCGTTGACAATTTTGTCCTTGGGGGAGCGGAGGAATGTGGAGATTTTATTGTTGGCTGTAAATATCGTTTTTATGTCCTGTTTTTTGAGAATTCGGCTGATTTTGTCAGTAACACCTTTAATGTAGGGAAGGAAAGCTTTGTGGGGAACGTCTCATCTGGGACACACTTCTCAGAATCTCTCAAGAGAAAGCAGACCATATCAGCACACAAAAAACAGAGACCCACAATAAAAAACTATCAATTCTCCTGAAAACCAACACCCCAAATCCATCAACACCAAACCCCCCAGTCCTAGTTCACAATCTCTCCGACACCCCTCTGGACAACAATGCCCACAATATTTCATCCAAAGGTTTCAATTTCTCTATCACTCCCACTTCAATTCCAACCGAATCACTCATCACCCAAATCGAATCCGCTATCACTCACCTTCCAGAAATGATAGCTGAAGAAACCCGACAAGACATCGCCACCACTCTCAGGAGGGCAAAACTTCCTAAATCCAATATCACACCGGCAGAGAGACATTCTCTGAAAAGTCTCCACAACAACCCAGACCTGATCATCCTCCCAGCAGACAAGGGCAACGCCACAGTTATCCTCAACACGTCTGACTATGTTGATAAAATGAGTAAACTACTCGATTCACCTGAATATCAACCCACCGACAGGGACCCAACGACCTATCTTGAGAAGAAAACCAGGACCCTCATCAACAACTCCAATATCCCTACCGAAACCAAGAAAGCTCTCATCCCCCGGGAAAAATCCTCACGTACACCACGCATATATGGTCTCCCAAAAATACACAAACCCAATGTTCCTCTTCGACCCATTGTCAGTGCTTTCGGTTCTCCAACACAAAACCTTGCTAAACACCTTGCAAATACTCTCCAACCGCTTGCAGAACAGTCCTCGTCATATGTACGAAATTCATTCCATTTCATTGAAATCCTCAAAAACCTCAATATCCAACAGACTGACATCCTTGTGAGTTTCGACGTAGTGTCCTTATTCACAAATATTCCTGTATCATACACATTGAACATTCTTGAAACCAAACACCAAATTTCCAAAGACACTCTCAACCTCATCAGTCACTGTATGTCCAGTACATACTTCCTATTCCAAGGTACCTTTTACAAACAAGTGGAAGGCGCCCCCATGGGTTCTCCCCTCTCACCAGTCCTTGCAAACCTTTTCATGGAAGACTTCGAAACTAAAGCCATTGACACGTTCGACCACAAACCCTCTTGCTGGTTCAGATACGTAGATGACGTTTTCGTCATATGGCCTCACGGCTCCGAAACTCTCCATAATTTCCTTGATCACCTCAACGACCTCCACCCAAATATAAAGTTCACAATGGAAATCGAAAGCAATAACTCCCTTCCATTCTTAGATGTCCTCATCACAAAAACCAATGACTCCTTCACCCACACGGTCTACAGAAAACCAACACACACAAACCGATACCTTAACGCAAACTCCCACCATCATCCAGCACAAACCAATCCCGTTGTAAATTCCCTCATCCACAGATCTATCAACCTCACTGTCCTCCATAACAAACCACAGGAACTAGCCCAACTCAAATCAGCCCTTTTTCAAAATGGATTCACAGACCATCAAATTGACAGATCCATCCGCCGCAATCAAACTTCTCCTTCTATTCCCAAAGACCCAACAGACAACAACGTTCCCCACAAAGCTTTCCTCCCCTACATTAAAGGTGTTACTGACAAAATCAGCCGAATTCTCAAAAAACAGGACATAAAAACGATATTTACAGCCAACAATAAAATCTCCACATTCCTCCGCTCCCCCAAGGACAAAATTGTCAACGAATCACAGGGTATATATGAAATACCATGTTCTGATTGCCATAGAACATATGTAGGCCAGACCAACAGACGTGTGACAAGTAGAGTATACGAACATCAACTTGCTCTCCGAAAATCAGACCCATCTTCAGCTCTGTCCAAACATCATCAAGAGACAGGACACAGTATAGACTTTGAGAACACTAAGACCATCGCCACAGCAAAAACACTACAAGCCCGTATAATTCGCGAGGCCATCGAAATCGAGAAGCGACCTTCTTGCTTAAATAAACGTGATCTAAGGAGTAGGCAGATTGAGACCTTAGAAAGAACCCGTGACGAGACATGGGGAGTAGGCAGATTGAGGCCCCGGCGTCAAGTCACAAACCCTTGCCCCCTGTGGATTTACCATTAATGAAAAATGATTTACTCTCAAATAACTCATATACTCAAATCTACAAAACAAGATACTAGTAGCTATTATACAGTATTCTACTGTAGCAACACTTTAAGATCATTATAGTAATTTTGGTTCACTTGGCCTTATCAAATGATTCACTTCTGGGTGGTTTATATTGTCTCACCTTCAATGTAGCTTTATTCCATCTCTCTGTACTGTACAATCTGTTCAAAAATCATGACAGATTGTACAGGCAGGGAAATAACTTTTTCTATTGAGATCATAACAAATTCAAGTTATGTATAACACCAAGTACGATTACAACGTTCTGAAAATTGAAGAAATTATGGGGGGAAGTAAAAATATGTGAATTCTCATAAGAATTTTAATGACAACAAAACTTACTCCATAGACTAGATATACCTAAATCACTTTCTTATACTTCAACGACAACATTTCTTGAATGAAAAAAACAAACCAAATTAAAACTATTTCTACTTCAAAAACAGTGATGTAACATATATCAACAAAACACCGGCGTTAACTCTATATATTTTTTATAATTCCGGCACAATAAATAAACCACATCTACGGTACACACCACCCCAATGTAAATTTTGGAATGACGCCGGTTTGGCTTTGCCAATGGCCGCGGGTAAAAACGCATAATTAAACGCGATTGTTCCCGATTGATCCCGAGTTGGTCAAAAATCAACAAGTAGGTGAACACGTTACATTTCCGTAGGGACACCAACTTCTACTGCAAATAAATTGTTCTATTATGCATGTAACATGAGCTTCTGTAGTGATGATATACTTTTCAGAAACCGCAGGTTAATAAATATGAAAATTCACTTTTCAACGGCTAGTGAAATGTTGACCTGGCATTATACAAAGTGAATTATCTAGTGTTCGAACTACTCGCTGTAGGTACTCAATATTATAGCTACAAGTTCATGCGTTCAGAATACTTATTTTTCTGGAGACAAAATGCTTTTTTATTTAATTCAGGTATTTATTTTCTTAGCACAATATAAAAAAAGCCAGGAGAAAGTTTTACTTGGACCATTTTTTTCCGTGTATATATATATATATATATATATATATATATATATATATATATATATATATATATATGTTACAGTGAAGGTTTTCACGGATGCTTGAGTATGCGAAATTGGTATTCTGGGAGTTTATCCGTTGGTTTGTCGGTATTGACTTTCGACGTTTCGCCAACATCTCAGTTGGCATTTTCAAGAATGTTACTGCTCCTACTTGGTGCTAGCAACTGTTGTTTGAAAAATTTCTGCCAGAATATATATATATATATATATATATACACACACACAAGATGGTTTTTACGGGGTTTATATCCTTTTTTTTCTTCAGAATTGTTCGACGTTTCGGCTTCCATTTCGAAGTCATCTTCAAGAACTGTCAGACGAATATACTTTCATACCGTCCTAGCCATTTACTCCCCCTTCGAAATAACTAAGCAAGACAAAGCAAAAACTTCAGTTGTCTGTTCGCCTAAGATACTGGTATTTATAATGATTCTCCCCAAATTTCATCCGACTCTTCAATGAATTACGGGAAAACTAGTCACATACTATTGATGATTATATGTCACTCACCATTTTTTTAAGATGCATAAACAAAGATCCGTGAAACCATCTATCGACATAACACCTGAACAGGCAGGGTACATCCTTAGAGAGGGGTTAGTGATATAACTACGAATGAGTTGCTTACTGGTCACTTGAGTTAAGTTAAACAGTTTTTGACTGGCCTATTTTCATTTTTTGAATATGTCATACTCATGCAGTCAAAATTTTAATTGGATTCATTTACATAACGAATGCTGTAGAATCCAATTTGGCATCAAAATATTCTCTTCGTTATGATATTGCGGAGTTCTGACCCAGAGGCCGTTCATTAAAATTTTCAGAAAGAATAATCATAATAATACCCTCCTTTATTCGTGATCCTTTAATAAAATATGGAAGTTACTGCACGCTAATTGGAAAGCTTTCTGTTTAAATCGGCTTTCGTTGAGAATTCTTTCATTTGTTATCAAACGCATTTCATTTTTGACGTAGCTCTGTGTGAGTCAATAGACCAGGTGATGGAATTAAATAATAGTCAGAAAACGAATGGTATTGTTTCATTTTTTCATGGATATGGAACGTATTCGAATTGAATAGTCATAGTCGGGAAGGAAACGGTGAAAATTCGTGAAGACCTCTGGGGCCTGTTTCATTAAAGTACGAGTCTGGTAGCTACAAGAGAAACACAGAGTAGGTACAGGTAAGAAACGAGTAAAAAACAATGATTTAGCATCGTGTTTCTTTGTGTTTCTCTGGTAGCTACAATGAAACAGGCCCCTGATGGTCCTGAAAAACGTTATGAATCCAATAAAGTACAAATAAGGGCCGTTCTGTTGCGAAAAATTCAATCCAGTATCTAGGTAATCCAAATTCTAGAGTAATCATAAAAATATGTTTGGCCGAACTAATCAAGTTCTTCAATACAGAAACATACAAAGTCACGATATAAAGTTGAGATAATGGCAATTTAATTCATTCCAGTTTCATTTCTAAAGAGGTGAAAAAATTTCGAGCAACAATCGGAATTACTCTATAACTAGCTCTGTTACTCTATAACTGGCTTTATTATATGTAATAATGATAAAATATCGGTTTAGTATCTTATGACCAATATCAGAATTGCTGAATCAGGCTGCATTGAATGATATCAGCTCAATAATATGGAGATTTCAATATTGTTTACCTATATTTCCAAATCTCAATCTTCAATATTGAAATCCTAATAGCTGTTCAATATTGTTTTGAGGAGCAGATTGTAGTATTCATTGAATTATCAATTGAAGTAGCTTACTGGCATTATACTGCAATATGGGTTATGTAAATTTTGATACTTTTCTTGAATATCATATTGACAATGGAGAAGGAATTTACAAATCATATGTTTCGTATCACAATCCATTTGGTATTTTAACTATAACACTGATAATAATATCGTTTTAAAACCGAAATATTAGAATTGGTAGTTCTCTATTATGAATAATTACTAAAAGATACAGATATTGAAAACTGAATATTTATATACATGTAATGAATTTCAGTGCCTGAAAATTACATCAAGAACTTTTTGCACAGCAAGTTCTACAATCGATTCCTTTCGCCTCAAACAGTAAACCCTCAATGTTCTTAACATAAATTTTCACTAAAATCAAACTTTGATCTACCCAGTTTCCTTCATGCACTACCTAATACTTCATACACAACTGAAGTCATTACATCTTTACTACGCATTTTTTTTCTAAAAAAGTCGTCTTCATGGAGTAGAAATTCTGATAGAAACTTGTTGAACCGGATGTAATGAGTTCAAGCCCAGCTGCAGCCAGTCTTTTTTTCAGGGACGTTTTCGGTTAGTAAATGTAAGTAAATTGGGGTGAAGTTTCAAGTTTGAATGAGGTTAATAACGAATCAATGGTATCAAGTATAAAACTCAAAAACTATGATGTGACATTAACTGATTAAGTATCACTACTTTCGTTCGGGTTTGAAGGCAGTCGATTTTTGGAATTTCTTCCTGACGTTTCGTTCAAGATGTATGAGCCTTTGAAGAAGCTAGCCACTCGCGCTAGAGAAACGTCAGGAAAAAATTCCAAGAAAGTGATGGCCTTCAAACCCGAACAAAAGTTGTGATACTGAAAACCGCGGGCGCGGAAGCCTTAACCCATTAAGGCCCAGAACTAATTTTTTTTCAAAATTGGTTATCCTGATAACTTTTCCAATTCAAGGAACGTCAGAAATGACTCAGCAAAATAATTTAAAAAATCCTACCTTTTTGGTTTTTGAGGTGGGTCGTTAACGACCCCTTGGGACTTAGGAGTGCAATAAATGTACACTTGAGATATAAGGTGGTTTATTAACTTTATATTATTTGAAATCAATTATGATACGTTTGAAAGCATTTATCATGTAGTGGAACTTCACAAGCATCACAAGACTTGTTGGTCTTATTTTTGCATATCACACATCGGTGTCTTCTTTGTCCAGTTAAGATTATGTGTCGTCCGCTTGCAATTTTTGGGTACTGAATGCTTGTCCTCTTCGGTCCTGGACATGTGCTTCGTTTTCCGTATTTCAGTAAGAGGGCTTGTGTAACTGTACGACGAGAAGTAAGATTGTCTTCACTGTATTCATTCTCACGCGCTGAAAGCCATGCATTTGTGACACATACACCGAACATTCAAAAAATTAGCGGTATATACCACTTTTGGCCTCTGAATGCAATTCGGTAATTGGAGACGTGATTATCCAGCTGATCCACTCCCGCCATGAAAGTATTATACCTATTTCCAACGTAAGGCTGTGATATGTTGACTTTAGATCTTTCTTTTGCCAACTATCTTTTACATTTGGCCACTGGTTCTAACCCATACTCATTAGATATAAGTGTGACAATATTGCTATCCTTGCAGCGAACACCAACCACATTATTATGGTTATCAAGTGCAGAACACATGGAGCCTCTATCAAGCTTCTTCATTGTAGCAGTTTCTATCAGTTTGCATTTGCCAGTTCTGTTTTCTCTAGTGGTACCTGTTGCTCCTATACCTTTTTGACCCAACAATGTGATAAGTTTTGCAGAAGTGGAAACATTGTCAAAATAAAGGGAGAATTTCTGATCACCGTAATGTTTTTTCAGTATTTCTGCAAAATGAAATACTACTGATTCTCCCAGTCCTATACCTTTGCCTTGATACACTTGAAACTGTACACAGTATCCGTACTTTAGTGCTGCAAACCATGCCTTATATCCAAAACGGATAGGTTTACCTCTTATGTATTGTTTACATCCATGCCTTCCATAGTAAGGAATCATGGATTCATCAATGGATGTGTTGCCTTCAACAGGTGCATATCGCAAAAAGTTATCATTTTGTGTATCAATAATATACCTTACTTTGGCAAACTTATCGTTTTGAGGCAAATAATCGGTATCTGCTGCATGTTAATTAGAAGATATTTCAAAAAATGATTTATGCGCATAGACTTGGCCACCAGAGGATTATGAACATCTTCGTAAGTTTCCAAATACGTTTTTCTTCGTGGTAATAGAGCATATCCACTCAAAAAGAAAATTCTTATGTAGGTGTACATATCGCCAACATCCAACTGAAATTCTGCTTCATTTCTTTTCGAAGCATACAAGCATGAGAATCTTACTAAATTTTCAATTATTTCTGGGGTCAAAAAAATCTAAAGGATCACTCCCCCTGGAAACACTTAGGGGCTGACAAAATTCAAAATCAGTATTGGTTTCATTTTTCTGGAAATCACCTGGTGCTTGCCATTTGAAATCTGCAATTATTGGCAATGTTTGTGAAGGAATGAAGTTTCCAATATTATGATTCACAGGTAAGTTTTCAGAAGTAGAGGGTTGAATTGTCTCCTGAATTACTTCTGCAGCTTCTTCGCTTCCTTCTGGGGGGTCAGAATTGTCACAAAAGACCCCTGCTTCAGCATTTAGTTGTACTGCACGAAGACGGTCCGGATCCCCACAGTCTTCGTCTCCTGAATCTTCGGCACTCTCATCACCATCATTAGGTGGTAATATCACAATTCCTTCTGGAATCACATCATCTGCCTCCAAATTCTCTATCTGCTCTAAAAGCTCAGCAGCTGTGAGTGGGCGCTTCCTAAAAAAATAACCAATAAAAATATTCGAGAACTTCTGAGGCCCAAGGAGTCGTTAACGACTCACTAAAAAAAAAGAGCATGCAGTTTGACAACCACGCAATCGAAGTTTGATTTCTTATAACCTTACTTGTGGGACATCTTTTATATTTGTACTAATTTACCAAAATAAGCAATAAAATACTAAAAAAAGTACTTACCAGTTTCGATAAAAACTACTATTTTCAAAAATTTCTCTAAAGCCAGAAAATCACAAAAACCCCGAAACAAGCGCCCGGCATGCAAAAGGTAGACAAAGCTAATATGGAAATAAGTTTTGATCTTTTGTTTAAGCAAAAGAAGTTAGGTTTGTCAATAAAAATCTGAAGTGGGTCGTTAACGACCCCAGTGTCCTTAATGGGTTAACCAGTATATCATTAACTGATTATATTCGAATGTCACTTTTATTGTCGATATATTTACAATATTGTACCAAAATGTGTATAACGATATATCCCTATTTTTTTAAATATTGAAACAGAATCGTGTACTGTTCACATTTGTATCTCCAATATGATGTTCACAGATTTCGGCGAGAACGAAAATTCCAGTCAACTCTGTGGGATAAACAGGTCAACTGAAATTAATTGATGTGAAAATCTAATGAAACTCTTTTGTCTTCAACTGTGGCGAGTTGAGGAAAGAAGACACATTCGGTATCAATTGAGCAGTGTTATCTAGTTTCGAGGAAATATTTGTTGGCTATTGATTCTACAACTCGATACAAAGAAAATCCAGAATTCCTATGATATAATTGCAATCATAAAAAGGAAGAAAAAGGATATCTTCTACAATACTCTCCTGCCTATTTGGCGCCACAGACGTCGGAAAACATTGAAGTCACTTTTTCTCGTGTACCAAAACAAAGTATTCATTTCTATACATGAGTTCTTCAGGAGTTTTGTCTGATTTTCACATCGATCACCACAGAAGTAATGGTACTGGTATAGATTTCATTTTTAATTTATATTTTTGCAGATTGTGGTAGGTTGAGAACCAAAAAAACTACAAAGGAACAAAAAATAATCATGTTTCAAGAAGCGTGTTATCAGAACTATTTTCTCCTGATGTGAGAAATTGACCTCAGTTGATGGTTCCTGAAGTGTGTTCTCATTATAATATGCTGTTATGAACTCGGGTGATTGGTATAAGTAAAGATTTGGCAAAAGAGTTGTAGAATCATTCACCTTGAATTGAAAAGATATTTTTCCAGAAACGTGAGTTCAATTCAGTCATAAACACAGATAAATGTGAGTCACTATCTTCGTATGGATTGCCGTTGGAGCCTTATGAGCCAGCAGCACCGATGAAACAATCTAAACATCGATTCAAGTCGAAATGAGTATACAAATTCTGCGACAAAATCGTTATTTGAGATTGTTCTCATATCAGGAAACTGAGATATAATTGACAATTATTGTACGTTCGAAAACCAAATAATATAACGAAAGCACATAAATTGCGTTATCAGTGGACTGTATTATTAATTTTGATAAATTTCGATACGAGAGCATCAAAGTTACCTGTTGGTTGGGCTTTTCCTCTCGTATGGCTGCTCAGGCTTTTCTCAGGAGCTCCTTGGAAGGTTCCAGCTAACTTGATTGTTGATGCATTCACTCGTTCATACAACATTCACAAAAGGAATAAATGGCGGTATATCGAAAAAATAGCGACGAACTGGTTAGATCGTTTCAAAGCGGTGCGGTTCAACTACTATTCATTAACCACTGTCTTCTTTTCGTAAGTCACAAAAAACCCATAATCAAAAAACTTTGAATGCTCGGTCTCGCGATAAAGACATCGAACTAAAAATGAAATGTTGCCAGTTTTCCGAACATTCTCCCCACCTAAAATGCATCTATGCATTTTAATGATATAAACAAAAAAAAAATATATTCCTGATTCAAAATAATGGACATGACAAACATATATAACTAAGTGTTCGTAAAATTGTACTTCAGGAAATTGGCAAAGGGCACAATTTCACAAGAGGGCGAACGAAGGTGCCGCGAGCAGTTTTCACAACGGCAACCCGAGTTACTCCGTCAGCACCATGACTTAACGATACAATGCGTCCTAACGGCCATTGCAACGGAGAAATCTGCTCATTTTTTATAAGAACCAAAGTATCAACTTGAACTGGAGTCATAGGATCGAGCCATTTACTTCGCTGTTGCAATGTATGTAGATACTCCCTATGATATCTTTTCCAGAAATCGAAGTGCATTCGTTGAAGCATCTGCCAACGAGATAAGCGGTTGAGGGGTGTTGAAGTAAAGTCTGGTGTTGAAATAGCGGTTAGCGGTTCAAGAGTGAGAAAATGTCCGGGCGTAAGTACAGACAGATCATTGGGATCTGAACTGAGAGGTATGAGGGGGCGAGAGTTCAAAACAGCTTCAATTAAAACTAGTACTGTATACAATTCTTCAAAGGTTAATATTTGTTGTCCTATTACTCGTACTAAATGGGTTTTTATGGATTTCACACCTGCCTCCCAAAGTCCTCCAAAATGTGGTGAACTAGGGGCATTGAAATGCCAATCAATTTTCTCCTTCTTCGAAGCTTGCTCCATGAGAATTTTTAATTGTCGATTCGCACCGACAAAATTTGTTCCACAGTCAGAATACAAATGATCACATCGGCCACGTCGCGCGATAAATCTTTGAAGGGCAGATAAAAATATATCAGACGATAGATCACTACATAATTCAATGTGGATGGCTTTCGTAGAAAAACAAATGAAAATACATACGTAAGCTTTTGTAGATTTGGTTCCCCTAAAACGACCCATGGTAACAGAAAATGGACCAGCGAAATCTACTCCAGTACTAGTGAAAGCTTTAACTTGAGAAATACGAGACAACGGCAAATTGCCCATAGGCGGCTGAAAATTGCGGGGTTGCGTTTTCCAACATTTCAAACATTTGGAAATTACAGAACGGATGGCGCGTTTGGACGAGAGAATCCAAAACTGGCGTGACAAAAGGAAACTAACTGTTTGCAATCCAGCATGTAAATATTTGACATGAGAGTATTCAATTAGTAAGTTAGTTAATTTCGAATCTTTAGGTAATAAAATGGGATGCTTCTCGTCGTAGGATAAATTAGAATATTTTAGGCGACCTCCTACACGAAGAATACCTTTTTCATCCATAAATGCATTCAGTTTACGAATTGGTTTTGAAAAAACTTTACTTTTCAATTCATGTGCGAAAGAAATAGATTGCGTATATTTGACTAAAATCAACAATGAATTATATAATTCCTTTGAACGAAGAGTACCAATTTTTTTATTCGAAGGATTTCTTACATTATGCAAAAATCTTAAAACATATGCAGTAATGATTTGTACTTTGAAAAAAGAAGAATGATACTTGAGTAATTTCCCGATAAAATTGTTATCATCACATTCAGCAAACAAAACCATTTTTACTTCTTCCTCTCTTGCTTCATCAGGCATAAAATTATTGGCAGGGTTATTCAACCACGATTCAGTAGTTTCACGGAGAAATGCCGGACCGTCAAACCACAGAGAATTAGAGAGAAATTTTGAAGGTAACATACCTCGAGAAGCGCAATCAGCGGGATTATTCTCAGAATCAACAAATAACCAACGTGCCGTGGGAAGTATTTCTTGAATATACGTGACGCGATTTGCTACAAAAGTTTTCCACCTGTGAGGAGACGAAGAAATCCAAGCTAAAGCAACTTGCGAATCTGACCAAGCGCATATTTGAGAGAAAACCAATTTCTTTTGGTAGATTTTCAAAACATAGGACATTAGTTTGGATAGAAGAACACCTGCACAAAGTTCAAGTTTTGGGATACTGATACGTTTAATGGGCGCAACCTTACTTTTAGCACAAATGAAGCAGGTTGAAACGTCAGTTCCACGCGAGGCTCTAATATATACAACAGAAGCGTACCCCTTCTGACTTGCATCTCCAAAACCATGCAGTTCATATGAAAAATAAGCTTGCGTTAATATGAGGCGGGGTATTCGTATCGACGACAATAGATTCAATTCAGACCGGTATTGAGCCCATATATTAGAAGTTTCTTCATCGGGAGCTTGATCCCAATCCACTCTTAAAATCCATAGGCGTTGCATTAGATGTTTCGTGAAAAAAGTTACTGGAGCCAAAAAACCTATAGGATCATAAATGCGTGCGATATCGGATAACATTGTGCGTTTTGTAAGGGGCTTGTCAAGTATCTTTATAGAAAAAGAGAAGGAATCAATAACAGGATTCCATTGCAATCCTAGGAGTTTCAACTGGGTATCCTCCGATTTATCGATGAAGGAAATCAGATCATGAGATAAATGCGAGGCGGGTAAATCTTGTAACAGAGAAGGATCGTTGCTACACCACTTGCGTAACTCGAAACCTCCAGTTTGGAGTAAGCAAATCAGTTCCTGTTTAGAACGACTGGCTTCGTCCAAAGATGGGCTTCCTGTTACAATATCATCAACGAAAGTATCATGAAAGAGAATATCAGATGCCCGAGGAAACTTTTCTTTATGATCTTCAGCAAGTTTATGAAGAGTCTGCAAAGCGAGGTACGGACTAGATTTGACACCATATACTACCGTGCAAAGTCGATAATCTTGTACGGGATCTTGTGGACAAAATCTCCACAAAATTCTTTGAAAGTCTCTCTGAGCGGGGTTCAAAAGTATCATACGGTACATCATTTTTATATCTGCGCATATTACAAATTTATGAAGCCGAAACTTCAACAATATTGAACAAATATCCTTTTGTAACTTCTTACCAGTAAGAAGATGATCATTTAAAGAAGTTTGTCCTGGTAGTTTAGCGGATGCGTTGAAAACAACTCGCAAGCGCGTGCTCAAACTGTCAGGTTTCAGTACACAATGATGCGGTATATAGTATGAGGCTACAGTGAATCTTTCATTCCTTGGAACCGGTTCCATATGCTCCAAAGTTAAGTATTCCTTCATGAAATCCGAATACTCACTATACAATTTATTATCTTTCAGAAGGTTGCGTTCTAAGGAATGAAATCGACTCAAAGCTAGCGAACGTGATCCAGGAAAATCAGGAGGAGAATCGCGAAAAGGTAAACTCACACAAAAGCGTCCTGTTCCAGTCCTAGTGCATGTGCGCGAAAATATTTGATCACATAAAATCTCATCAGGCGAAAGACATGGTTTATGCGGAATATTCTCTATTTCCCAAAATTGTCTCAAAGTGTTATCCAAAGAATCATTAGGTGTACACAAAAATGACCTTATTATTGAATGAGGAGTAACATTAACTTTTCCCATCAGTATATACCCAAAAACAGTATAAGGGCATGTAGCGACCCAGCGATACCTGAGATGCGACCATCCAACAATATTTCTGAGAAAATGTCAGCTCCGAGTAAAATATCTATTTCTCCAGGTATAGCAAAAGTATCATCAGCTAAATTCATATTTACAATAAGTGGGCATTTGTCAATACAAATTTTTGACAAAGGCATTGGATCGCAAATTTTTTCTAAAATGACTGCATCTATGGCAAACATAGGATCATAAGATTTTTTTGGACAAATAGTGAGAGTAACTACTCCAAGATTTGATGAGGTGTGCATAGATCCGAGACCCCTCACTTCGATCGTAGACTTGGATGTCCTCAATCCCAGACGCTTCACTGACCTTTGAGTTATGAAAGAACTCATACTTCCTGGGTCAAGAAGACATCTCATTCGCTGAAACGATCCCCAACAATCGCGTACCTCTACAATGGCTGTAGATAATAAAACAGTACTATTTTGAAATACTCCAGAACCAAGCATCGATATCGACTCAGAATTATTAATTTTATTCGAAGATTCTTGATTCGACGTCGAGGTAGGGGGAGAGCGGTGTACTGAAGGCGAAATGGTGGTAGTTTGCGGTGTATTTTCAAAATGCAAAACACTATGATGTCTTCTCTTACATTTGGAACAAGTATTCGATGATTTACAATTATTTACGGTATGCAAGTTACTCAAGCAATTGAAACACAAGTGAGAATTTTTGCTGAAATTAAAGCGTTCTGTGGGAGTTTTCTCTAAGAATAACTTGCAGTGATAAAGAGCGTGATTACCTTGACATAATAGGCATTGAGTAGCGGAAGGTTTGACAAGAAAAGAATTGGTGCGTGCAGAATAAGATTTGCTTATAGAAATATTGCGTTTTGGTGATGAGGTGGCGAATGAACACGTGTCATGAGCGATACATACTTTATTTAGAAAATCATCCAACAACTTATATGTAGGAACTTCGGTGGAGCCATGCTCTAATTCAAACTTTTCTTTAAGATTAGTATCCAATCGTTGCAATATAAGCATAACAATGATAAAATCCCAACTATCGACTGGAAATTCCAAAGTATGTAAAGCAGCTAAATTTTCTGAAAACGTATCTAAAAGTTTTCTGATAGATCCAGGATTTGCTGAGTTAACCTTGGGAAAACTTTCAATTTGAGCCCAATGAGCTTGAGCACGTAATCGTTTATTCGTGTAGCGCTCCACCAAAGCAGTTGGGTAGTTTTTAGAGGTTATAGGTAATTTGCGTACAAGTGACAATGGCGGTCCTTGTAAACTTAAGACGAGGTAATTAAACTTCTCAACACCACTTAAGGACGTATTTTCATGAACTAAAGCGTTGAATAAATCTAAATATGAAGCGAAGGTTGTGTAATCTCCATCGAATTTGGGGAGATCAATATTTGGAAGACGTACGTTCGACGGTCCTCCGTGATCAACTGCATTCGACTGTTTTCTGAAATTATCTTTATCTAATGGCATTGGCTCAAATAAATCAAGAAATACGCTTTTAATATTATAATATTCTGAGCGAAACCCTTCATATATTGTTTCCTCGACCGACATATCCGCTTCAGGATCAGCGAGCAATAAAGTTAATATGGTTTGATGATGTTTCTCAAACTCTTGCCTCAATTCATCCAACTCAGCATAGCGAACACGAAAAATGCTATGAAGAGATCTATCTGTACGAGCTCTATTAGCAATATCACTCAAAATATGAACTTCATTCAACTGTGCATTTCTAAATAAACGTGCTTTTTTCAACTTATCTGCCATTTTGAATTAACACCTAGTAATAATAGCGAAATATTCAATATTCCTCCAAGATAGATAGAGTAAAATTCAAAACACAGTGATGTTGAACTTCAGCCAATAAATATTTGTTGTTTCGATATTTCACGTATTAATGATATTTCTAGGAACACTTGGCAACAATGGTTACCGGCAATTTATGGCGTCTGTTAATTCCAAGAAAAACAAATTCCAAACCGATGCGAACTAATCAGAATGAAAGGTTTAAATGCGATGCGATAATACAAATCAGATGACGAGAATGCAGGATTGATTAAAAACTGGCAACAGCAAACAAAAAACAAAGTAATCCCGGTTCGAAATGACCAAAAAATGTACGTTCGAAAACCAAATAATATAACGAAAGCACATAAATTGCGTTATCAGTGGACTGTATTATTAATTTTGATAAATTTCGATACGAGAGCATCAAAGTTACCTGTTGGTTGGGCTTTTCCTCTCGTATGGCTGCTCAGGCTTTTCTCAGGAGCTCCTTGGAAGGTTCCAGCTAACTTGATTGTTGATGCATTCACTCGTTCATACAACATTCACAAAAGGAATAAATGGCGGTATATCGAAAAAATAGCGACGAACTGGTTAGATCGTTTCAAAGCGGTGCGGTTCAACTACTATTCATTAACCACTGTCTTCTTTTCGTAAGTCACAAAAAACCCATAATCAAAAAACTTTGAATGCTCGGTCTCGCGATAAAGACATCGAACTAAAAATGAAATGTTGCCAGTTTTCCGAACAATTATCATAGAAATGGGATAACAGA
>JAVJAQ010005916.1:0-18356 GCA_032362365.1 Zygogramma bicolorata
TATATATATATATATATATATATATATATATATATATATATGGAATATATTTATAATCTGATATCTAAGATTAGTCTTTTGGTTACTATTCATGGAACTGAATTGTGGTGAACAACGTCCAATAAAAGTTTTTAAAGTGTTTTCAGAGTCTAGATTTTCATAAATCTTCGAAAAGTACTCAAGTGGGATATCAACATCGAACCCTTTCTTTGGTATATGAGAAATAATAGCTACAATTTAGAGTGAATTGTCCATTTTCCCCTCGGTCGTTGGATCACCCCCTTCCGCAATTACCACCTCACAAAATGGAATGAGTCACAAACTCAATCAATTCACTTCGGTCCCACTATGCTACAGTAATAACTACTGTTTGATTGAGATGCCTATCGTTGGGACGAGTCGTATGTCTTATGTTGTTCTTTTCACTCGTCAGTTCAGAAAATACATGTGTTCAATATAGTACTGTACCAAAACACGCCTCAAAATGCTATTTCATAGTGAAACACATTATGTACTTAGCGGTTTCGTGAACGGTCTACTGAACTATCAATGGAGCATTTTTTAAATTACGTTATCTTCACAATTATGTCATTGGTAATTTCTTAGTGATTTTCATATACCATGGCAAAGCTTTGTGAATCATTTATATTTATTGCCTCGAAATTTAGACGAACTTAATTTTTCATCAATTTAAAATAAGCTGAATTACATTCACACTTTGAAAAAGTGTTTACACTAAATAATAATTTTTTTTACATCACGGTACTAATTCTCTAACTTTTCTTGTTATATCTTCCTGTCCTTGAACTTTTTCCAGATACAGAGTTTTCTTCTCTGGAAATGAAACCATTCGATACAAAATTGTTCGATCAATGAAAAATAATAGGAAGTGTCCTATGACAATGGGTTGACTGTAATATGGGTTTTTCCTTTAATCAGCTGACGCACTCTTACGATATATTACTGATAGATTAACGTGGCCTCACCTATTAACATGTGAATCTCGGTGGTTTCGTGGCGGTGACTCGAATGCAGGCCTCCCGCATGACAAGCAGACGTGATGACCTCTTCACTACCAAAAACTCCAATGAAAAAATTTTCTTCGAAAAACGGCTATCAATCCAAAATTATTCACCAATACTGCATTCTATCAGGATATTTGATTAAATAAGAAAATTTTTAATTTCCTGGGTGATGAACTCAAAAACTCCCCCTATGCATTTTTCATAAACTAATCTTTTACGGATCAGAGAGAGAGAAAACTTGTATAATGTTCAGTGATTATCGTAAAAACCATAAAGCGGAAAATATAATTATTTTTGAATGGTGTTGGTTTCCTTTTCAACCATTGCTGTTATCATTGCAAAATTTTCTGGGGTGATATAGTGGTATTATTGTATAATGGCTCAATCATTTCCAGGTCCTGAATACGTTGAACATAACGGAATTTTCAGTTGTGTAACATGTTACAAAACGTACAGATCCAAAGGTAACATAAGCAGACACCTCAAATATGAATGCGGAAAAGAAGCAACATTTTTCTGTGATTTGTGCAATTTCAAATGTAAAAGAAGGGACTACTTCCGTTTCCATTTGAATTCCAAAAGACATTTCAATATTGTAATGCAAAAAGAACATTCATTAAATTGAATTATTTGTATGGCACTTCGAGTTGTTTGAATATCCATCGAGTGAAATGTATTATATCGGAGATATATATATTTATCGTTCAATAATGCAATATATATTACCAGTTGGAATATTTTTCTATTTCGTTTTATACAATTGCTATTTCTGCGGGATGAAAGAATTTCCTTTCATGTTTCATGTAATATTCATTTCAGACGATGGGACTGAAACCCTTGGTGTGAAACTTAAGAATTTTCTATTGATCGATTACCCTAACACAAAACTGATATTAGTCGCTCCCGACGGCGTTTCGCTAAGAAGGTTAGCATATCCAGGAGAAGAGAGTTGATACTATAAATTGATATTATCATCCATATTCTTCTGATCAATTATTAGGTCGTATGAGAAATAACAGGTAATTGATCTCTAGACGAAGTCTTGATATCTCTTCTGATTTCAAAAAAAATATTTCATTTGAAAGTGGACATTGAATTGATTCTCCAAATCATACGAAAAACGTGAAACATTTATACAACATTGTGTATTTTGAAACTGTCACTTTAGGTATATTAAAATTGCAAAATCATACTCTAGAAACTCTGGGATAGTATTCATGCAGCTCTAATACTTTTATTCTAGTCACACGTTTATGATATTCGTTCACACTTTCAATTTTCAATGAAAAAAATATCTACCGATACAAACAAACAAAAAACAAGCTAATATGGAAAACACCTTCGTTACAAAATAAAAAACTTGCGATCTTATTCACGAGAGAGAGAGAGAGAGCTCATCGTACAGCTTGAAATCCTTCAGATTTTGAATATTGCTTGAAAACTCAAAAATAATTTCAGCTGCTTCCCCTCTCATTAGACCACCTCAAAAATGAATGTCGGATGGGCTCATGGATTGCCACAATAGAAATATAGTCGGGTGAACTTTCATTACCTGCTCCAGATTTTCATGACTTCGGATGTTCAGTTTGAATATTTTTTAGGGTTCTCTTGTCATACGTGTCAACGAAGCTATAAAAAGAAGAAATATCTTACGGAGCACCTACAGTTCAGATGTTCGAATGGTAGAAAATTCGGTTGTAGGTTGTGCGGTCGTAGGAGTAACACCAAACCTGACCTTAGAAGTCATCTCAATCATAAACACAAAATTGTGTTGAAAGTTCCTGACATTGATTCATATATAATACCTCTGACGAAATGATAAAATTCTGTGAATAGCCTTTTCATCAAATACAAGTTATTATTATTAATTTTTTTTATATGCAGATTCACACGAAAGGGAAGCCCTGTAATGTTCAAAGAACACCGCGTGATTCAAGGGACAGGAAATACGAATTAACATTTACTTTGAATTTCTGAAGTTTGTAAGCCTCAAGAAAAACCTCTTTTGGCAAGGAGTTTCAAAGCTCAGCTGTTCTATTGAAAAAAGATATCTGAGCAAGAGAGGTTCGACAGGTTTCCAAATTCACAACAAAGGGGTGGGAATTCTGTACTCTTCGAGTCATCCGTGTAGATATTGCCAAGGGGGAACAATTGATAACAATTCGGAAAAGCATCGACCGAGAAAGTATCTGTAGAAGAGAGACAAATCTCCGACCCTTCTACGATGTTCCATTGAAGTGAGCGAGTCTGTGAGCGAAGAATCACCAACAAGACGAATGCCTTTCTCTGAATAGAATCGAGAAGCCTCAATGAAGAGTACTGTCGTCCGCAAAACTATGTATAGAACAAGATGTTTTCTCGGGCAAATCATTGATATGAAGCAGAAACAAAGTGGGCGTCAGAACTGATACCTGTGGAACACCTGCATTTTTTGATAGAATATCAGATGATACTCAATCAACAACCACATATAGAGACCTATCAAACAAGAAACTCTTCAACAAAGCACACAACTTAGGAGGCAAACCATAAGACGGCAGCTCAGAAATGAGACCCCGATGCCAAACTCGATCAAACGCTTTTGAAATATCGAGTGCAACAGCTTCGTTTCTTTGAATTTCTCGTTTCTTTGCATTTCTCGAGTGAATGCTGCCAAATATGAGAAACATAAGCCGCTGGTTGATCGTTGATGGCGAAATCCGTATTGTCGATCATTGATTATTCCTGATTTCTCTAGATATTTGATGAGCTTCATATTGATTGCATTTTCCATGACTTTGGAAATGATAGAAAGCAATGCAGTTGGTCTATAGTTACAAGGTAAAGTTTTCTTCCCTTTTTTAGGAACTGGCTGTCCTCTAGGTCTCAGGAAAAATCCCCAGGTTATATGAAAGGTTGAATAATTCGCAAAGTTCTGGTGTCAATTCGGGGGCACATACTCTCAGAACAATTGCTGGGATTCCATCAGATCCGCAAGCCTTATTCATTTTCAGCTCGATTAAAATATTTCTTATAGTTTGTTGATAAAAATTATCTCAGGCATATGACTGTCGACAGGCGTGATATTCGGGGGATCTTTTCCCGATGAGTCCAGAGTAGAATTTTCAGCAAACATATTCGCAAATAAATTGGCTTTTTGTTGGGCAGTTGATCCATCTATCTTCTTTGGTTAAAGGGGGAAATGAAGAAGAAGTGAAATATTTGGCAATAGCTCTAGCAAATGACCAAAACGAACGAGAACCGTTTGGACGTTCAACAAGTTTTGTACTAATTTTCTGATTATGTGCTTCTTTAGCAGCTCAATTGTTGCACTACACCTATTTCTTTCGTAATAATTGAATAAATGTCCGTTTGATTTGAGGTAAACTGGAACTGAGGTAAAAAGCTTAAGCTAAGTGATAAATTGCTCCAATATCTGAGTTTTTTCCGTAAGTAAATCAATAGTTACTCGTTGTTCATATTCAAAATTAACTGCGAAATGAAATAATAAGGCTCACAAAATGTAAAAATTGTTGCTCGTCATAAAAGGTGTGGCTAAATTTGGATGTGTACCGTAGCCAAATCGCTTATAAACTATCAGATATTCGAAAATAACAATCACTGTATCATTGAGGAATAACTTTATTTTTGATATTCTTCAGAGAAGACTGTTTATGACAATAGTTACTAAATTTGGTTCAAAAAACACAATTTAGTTTGCGAGATTATTTTTGAAGAATCCACCAAAACACAAATATGTCAATCTTAAACAATTCCAATTGATAATTTTCTAATTTCAAAGGATACATTCAATTCATTGCCAACAGTATGCAAGAAAATTTGAGGCGCGAAATGGAACATTCAATATAAACGTTCCAATTCAAATTTCTAAATCAATAGAAGATTGTAACCTTCGATGTGAACGTTGAGACTTCATCTAAGGAGCAATGGCTCCAACACCAAATTGATATTATTCGCTCTCGACGCGCGTTTTGGTAACAAGGAATCAATATTGGTATCAATTTCTTTTCTTGAAGATGCTTTCACTGTAAGCGAAACTCACGTCGAGTACAAGTGATATCAATTTGGAGTTAGGGTCATTGATCTTTATAGAAAAAGTCTTAGTTCTCAGATTGTACGTTGTTTAAAATTTTATTTACTCACCAAGTGTACAAAATATGCCCTGAACGAGTTCATTATTTTACGTTCATGAAAAATTCCAAATTCCAAATATGTTATCGTCTTGTTTTTGTTATTAGATGTTTAGGGAGAACGACGGAACGACAGCTTCTCATCGGTGAACTCTATGGATTCGAATAACAATGTATTTACAAATAGAGATTGAATGACTCTCCTCTAAACAAATGCAATCTTCATTATACAAGAAGCCGTGTTCGATTGGATCAAATTAGTTGTCACGCTTTTTTGGTGCTACTAGCCACTACTACTCGCAACAAAAAACAGTTATATCATACGCTCACTCACTGTGCCCTGGACAACCCATTGAGTTTTTCTGGTGAGGCATCAAAAATTTCAATAGGAAAAAAACTAACCAAATATATTATATTCTCGTTATTGTGGAGAGGTGGTCCAATGGAACGATGCTCCTCGTATAATAGAGATGGAATTTCCTTACAGGTAATCTTTAATTATACTTCCAAGCTGGTCTGAACGAATTTTAGGATAATGAAATCAATTTCGGAGAATAATCTCATTCTTATAAACAATGATTTTCATTTTGAGATATTGTTCTGGTCATCTAACCATGCCATGCCTCATTTTATATCAAATAATCAGGCTATATATTGGTATATTTTTAACCAAGCTAAATTCAATTATAAAGAAATATATTTTCCAAGGAGCTGAAGGGCTCTTAGTCGATTCTTCAATTGAAATTATTCTCCAAACTTTTGTGAATGCTCCAGATTTCAATGCCATGCTTCTGATAGATTTTTTACTTTTACTTCCGCAAAATATCGCCAAAGTAGATACAATGCCTCTGCCATGGTTTCTGAATGTTAAACATTATTCTTCTATATCCTTCTGGTCTTCTTTGTGGACTCAATACAAAATTCTGAATGTAAAGGCACACAAGCTTCTAGTGGTTTTCAAGAAATTGCAAGGAAATTCCTGCTGTGTTCTGTCTGGACGAAAAGTTCAAATCTGAGAAGAGTATCTGTGTAGTATACCTAACCTTACAACATATTTGATGATTTTTTTATATTACGTCTAAACTTTACGGAAGGAAAATAATACTTCTGAATTGGTCTAATACTAATGGCAAGTACCTGGGGTAAACCTATTTGTCAAATAGTAAATATGAAAACGAACGTCCCATACAATATTTCAGGAAAGTAGATCTCATGTTGTATATTTTCCTCATGAATCGTATAACTGATGTATATTCATCAATCAACATTGAGAATGATAGTACTGATGAAAAATGCAAATGAACATGCCGTAAGTTTTTAATTTCTAGATTAGGAAATACCTCTGTATAAGACATACCTTTAGAAGGATTAATGTGGAAATTCAGACAAAAAATACTTCTCCCTGTTGTAAGAATTCCTCCAGATTTGTCTGGAAATACTATTATTACTCATTGTATCTGTCTCAGTGGGGTGAGTATGCATTTTCTTCGTTCGGTATTCATCAAAGGCGTCATTTTGCCCAATCGTTGAAATATACAGGATCCAACTGGACTCTATAATACTTACCCTAAGAAGGATACTATTATTTTCGTTGAATAGTCGTATCAAAAGATTCCTCTCATATAGAAGCCAATCGTCATTCAAAATTGTTCAACCAGTAATTCAAGAGGTTTATGACGATACCATATAAATTCCATATCCGCGCCATACACGTACTATCAATATTATCATCCTCAACTACTTGGTGTGAGCCTAACCATAATTGATTGATTGAAAATACATCGACCACATATTGATGAATATATGTACAGCTTGTCCAATCCATCTCGGCACAGAAATAATAACATATATGCCCAGCAATCTCTGTGAAGTACTACTGAGATAAAAAACACCTATTATTTGTGTTCACTGCATTGAAATTTATTCCTAGAAGGTGTTTTTCATTTCATCATGGTCTGGACTATCAGTGTGCAACTGGAAAAGTATCTGAGTTTGTGCCAAGATGGATTGGATAAGCTGTATACACATATACCTATATATTATTTGTTTTCGAATATAATTCGTCTTCATCTACCCGAATTTCAACGATTATGATGGGATAATTGTTTTATATGATACATTTTGGGAGCCGTCTCCTACTAAATCAGTCTAAATGAAAAAAAATTGAGTAATTTTAAAGAAAAAAACTTATGTGAAATTTTCAACAAAAACCATGAACTTCATCATCAAAATAAATCTGAGAAGTGTGTTATCACATCTTCAAATCGGAATAACAATGCAAGCATTTTGCAAAATATCTGCCACAACTTGTTGGTATTTTCAATGTTCACGAGTTCTTTAGCTGAAAATATTCATCACCAATGAATTAACCAGTCAATTCGAGAGATAAGAAAAATACGATGACAATATTCTCTTTTTCTTTCTTTCTGAGCATCAACAGCCTGATAAATTTATTTTTTCAATCTCTGAACCGGTTATAGTGATCTAACCTATAGGTCATTATGGAAGTATTTCATTACTTTCAACATGTTGAAGAATAAAGTTAGCAGTTGTCACTTGTCATAATACCTGGACATTCTTTTTCCAATTTTGGACTCGTCGCTCACCTTGAAGGGTAACCACTCCACCTTCTAACTTTGATCATCGATGTATTTCTCTGTATTCGGTTGAAGGTGCTGAAAGTGTTGAGAATCAATCCTTGGAGTGGAAATTTGTAAAGGCTTTTGAAATATCGATATATAATAGAATATTTCCCAATGTAAAAAATAAAATATCACTTGAGCATCATATCTGAGAGATCACTCATCATAAATCTTATGTGCTTCACACAAACTATCAGCAATGCTATTGACAACCGGTCTCAAGTAGATACCATATATACAGATTTTTCGAAGGCTTTCAACAAGTGGGACCATAGAATACTGATATCTAAATTAAATAATCTTGGCTTTGATATAAACCTACTGGAGTTTTTTTCAATCAATCGTAGTCATAAATCAAAAACTCTCATATTAACCAGCAGGGCACCTCAGGGAAGCAATTTTGCCCCTCTTCTCTTTCCATCATTTGTATATGACATATATGTGAAAATATGAGGAGCAGCATTCTTCTTTTTGCTGATGACTTGAAATTATTAAATTTCAAAGGGACTGTAAATTACTCCAAAATTATACTGTCTAGCTTTTCGGTGTGAAACAAGTAAACTACCCTAAATACTTTACAGTGGTATACACTTACTCAATGAATCAAATCATTTTGGATCGGTATGATGTAACAAAGGGTTTTGGCATTAATTTTGACTCCAAATTGAGCTTCTCATCGCACAGTATCAAAATCGCAACGGAAGCGAAAAAAAATGCTCGGCTTGATTTTCAGAAACTGCTAAGACTTCAGAAATGAAGATAGCCTCATTGCTCTGTGCCTCATATGTGAGAATGCGCTTGGAATATGATTTGCGATTTGGTCTCCTATTTACCTGTATCACATTCATCTGCTAGAATCAATTCAACGAAATTTTTGAAGAATATTGAATATAGAATTGATGGAATTCAACCCGAACAGGGATATGTCATTACTACACAGATTTTCGTTTTCATCTCTAGAGGACCGTAGAGCTACCACTCTTGTATTTTTATATATAAACTCATAAACTACCTGACTGATTGTCCAGAGTTATAATCTCAACTGAACTTCAACATACCCCGTTCGAACAGCAGTGGCTCACTCTGCTTTTATATACCTACTCCGAGAACGAATATACTATTGAAATCTCCAGTTCATTCGATGTGCAAAAAATTCAATACGAATTGCGAAAAAACTGATCTATTTTCGACACCTATTGGAGTGTTCAAGGAAAATAAAACATATTCTCTCCACTTTGTTCACACATGTTTTTATGTTTTCTTTCCATAGATTGCTTTTTCATTTTTAAAATTTATTGAATGATATTCATGAAACCACTTCATTCAGTTTTAGTTCTTATTCACAGTTTGTTTGTACCTCTTTGGGACAAATTACATTCGAAAAATAAGGCAAATCTGCTGTTTTTTACGGTTTTTATTCATCTCTGTATGTATATATGTGTATATATCTATCTGTATGTATGTGTTTATATATGTATACTTATTTATATCAATGTCTTTTCCACCATTTAAGTATGGGCTCACACCAAGCAGATTATGATAATGAAACATTGACAGTAATTGAGAAGTAATAATGACTATGGCGCAGGTGTGGAACTTATATGGTATTGATGAATTATTATTTGGTTTTCTTTTTCCCTGAATCAGAAAATAGAAATTATAACTTCTATGAAAAAAGTAAAATAAAACAAATTACAAAAATTCTCTGTTGATAGGTAGGTGCATATTGCTATGTGTGTCTATTTTATTCCATTTCCATATGCTTGGTATACAAATTGAGCAAGAAAAAGTTATTTCTGTGTAACCAAGTGCCATACAGGCAAGGAAGTCGCTGCTTCAGATAAACTATTCTTTTTCTTTTTGTGGGTGAATCAAACATCTTCGAATGATGTACACGTACCTATAAACAGAGAGTGTTTGTAAATTTTGTTTGATTCAACTTTTCTCATAGAAGTTGTGATTTCTTATTTTCGATTCGGAGAGAAAAAAAGCCATAAAATAACTCATCAAACCTCATTCTCTGCAATTACTAATTATATGGCATTATTATAAACGTATTGAAAAGATGGTTGAAAAATATTGTGTTATCATTGACTTCTACATGAGAGGAATCTTCTGATTCAACTATTCAACGAAAAACCCTTAGGAGAAGAAATCGAAAATGAAATGGCATAAAAATTTCTTCTAGTTTTCAGCGATTTATTATGCACTCGAATGTTCGGCAAATGTATTAGTTCGACTTACAATGTCCTCCAAAGTATAAGTATTATAGGTTCCAGTTGGACCCAGTTAACTTCAACTTATGGACAAAATGTAACCTAGTTTTCTCTGAGCATGGAGTGGATTCAAAGGTCTTTCAGCAGGAATTAGAAAAAATGCAGATAATAAGGAAACAGGAATTGTTTCAGTTCCAGAATGACCAATCCACCCGTAGTACCTCCATTTCAGAGAGAAACTCAACCTGGTTTCTTGCAAGTTATCGTGAAAGCATTCAGAAGCAACCACTATAGGTGTTTGCTGTCTTCTTATCATTTCTGAGTCAAAGTAAACAGTTTCTTAAATTGTTCGTACAACATAAAAAGTTTTTTTTTTCTAGGCTTCCACATTTGATACTTCTGTGGGTATAACTGATACCGGGGTACTGTGTTTTCACGAATCCATTCAATCAAACAATTTATGACGAAAATATATAGCATGACCTACTTTTTTTCAGTATTACATAGGCCACTCATATTGTAACTCACTATTTGACAAATATATTTCCTGCAAGTACTCGTCATTCAAGCAATTCAGAAGTATTAGTTTTCTTTCGTAATGTCCGGACGTGGGCCGCCCCCCCACGACCCCCCACCCACGCAAAAAACCAACAAAGAAAGACAAAACAAATAATTCAACAAACAAAAAGTGACAGTGGCAACCACCAACAGAAAACAACACCCACAAAAAACCAAAAAGCAGACACAACCCAAAAACCAAATCACAAAAAACACTATTCCCACTTCCATCAATCAAACAGCACGGATGACCCTTGGGGCAATTCCTCTACTCAAAAAGCATAAAATTCAAAAGCAATCCATTAGAATAATCTGTGCCATATAGTGATTCTTCCGCCCCACCCCCCCACAAAAAAAAAAACCCAAAACCCCAAACCACCAACAACACACCAAAAACAACAAAAACCCACCAACACAAACCAACACAAAACAAAACAACCACAAAAAACCACAAACAAACAAAAACCACAAACAAACACCCCCCAAACAACCAACCAAAAACACCACAAACAACACAAAAGAACAAAAGAAGCAAACACACAAAAAATATTTTATTTTTTTTATTTGTAATGTCAATAACATTTTCAAACCACCTACCACAAATTAAACAAACGTGAAAAAACACACACACATCTACATAAAAATAAAAAAATATATATAACTATGTTCAAAGGTGAGACATTCTACATGTTCCTTACAGATTTGAACTTTTGGTCCAAACAGGTCACAGCAGGATTTTACTTTCAATTTTTCCTAAAACAACAGAGGCATGTTTGGCCCCACGTCACAGTCGACGTGGATTGCTGGATCTCCACTGAGCGGATAATCGTATGCTCATTTCCTTCAACTAGTATTGAATTGGCTATCCATTCATACAAGTCTATAAAATATAATTTATCAGAGGATTCAACTGCGCATTTCTGACAAGTTTCTAGCATCATATTTGAATGCAACTGAAGTTGCAATTCGAATGTTTCCCTAACTTTTTCAGGTATAGATGAATGCCCCAGGGTTTTCAGACATCATTAGTGTATGGATATGTTTGTCAATTACAGTGATGAATATATTCTGAAAAAACAAAAGAGTGCCTTTATATCGTCATTTGGTATTAATTGGATGTATTCTCTAGGCATATCAAGACACTTCTGCTCAAAATGTGGAAAAAACTACTCGAAACAAACAAACTTGAGAAGACACCAAAGAGTGGAATGTGGAAGAGAAAAATCAGTATTGTGTACCATATGTGACAGCAAATTTTATTACAATCAAGAGTTGAAGACTCATTTGCGAGCGAGACACAATATAAAATACAAGTCGGTTCCAAGTGAAAAATAAATAGTGTATAACATCCCTTTCCTAATATTTTCAATAAAACGAAAACGTTCGATTTATGAATCCCAATATTTTAATCAAGAAAAATTAAAAATATTCCAATGGATTTTCTAAAAATGTTTACTTGTTACTTGATCCGAGTAGGACTTGATGACGAGTACGACTTTTTGAACGATCCGATCTGATGCCGACCAATTAATATAGTGCAAAATCACTTTAACCGGCAATAGCAGTCTTTCAAACGTTCATTCATAAAAATATCCCCACTGGTAAGGGTGTTTGAAATATTTGGAAGGCGCCGGCAAGACACATCATTAAAAAAAACCCTCTCAAGTATTAGTATACCTATATGCACCTTCAGCTTTCGCCAGCCTCTAGAAGTTATAATTATAACCGACATTAATCATTGATAAAACTAATTTTCTACACGCTTCTGTAATATTCTTAGAAAGTCTGCATGAAGTTGCGTTGTAACCAAGTAGGTATCGATTTGTCAGTATTTCTGCATTATATTTAAATTAGTTTAATTGATACCCTAAAGTTACAGATTCAGTTCCTGGACCTGAAATGTCTGAGCAATATGGAATCAAGAAAAACTATGTATACCCAGTTATATATCCCTGTGGTAAACAAGAAGTTTTTCAGTGCCCACTGTGTCCTCGAAAATGTAGAAGGAAAGATGTGTTGCAGTATCACCTCAAAAATATTCACGGAATAGGATAATTGTTGTTGGAGTAGCCTTGATAATTGTATATTCCAGAAACATGAACAATAGAAAACAGAATAATATGATAATAACTTCAATGTGTTAATCTTCCCAGAATTTTAAGATAGCCTTACTTCCTCTCCTCAATTTTTCATAAAGAATCGTACAAACACTGTGGAATGCATACTCATCGATTAATGTACATGAAGGAACTGCTTGGTAACATCATTTTGAAACAATTCATTTGCGCATTCGATCATAGTTCAACGTTACTACCATATAAAAAATAAGGTAGTAAGTATATTTGAAATTTGAAAAGTGACTGTGGATATAGTTCTGAAGTATGATATTAGTACTACATTAACGTAAACCCAATCAGTATTTTTTTATGAGAACATTTTTTCACCTCTCATTTCTTCGAGTTTTTCAGAAAATGAAAAATGAAATTTTTCCAAAATAGTTTTCAGATATCACATAGTTCTTGACCGACCTTGACAACGTTTGTTTTAGTTTCTTGAAAAATGTTGTCATACTTCTACTTGAAAATAATCTTCAATGAACATTTGCTTAATATACAACATCGCACTTTTAGGCATTTTTGTCATCTTTTGGTTTTTCATACATAATAAAAACTTTCAGAGATATGTTCTCACAGTTCATTCATTGTTCATCCTTTGTCATTTCATCCAACCTACTTTCTTGAATATACTGACTCTTTATCTTGGTCCTAAGCTGCCAATGGTTGTTCGAAAACTGTAGTAACTTTTCGAACACTATGTTTCCTCTGTTATGAGAGAGTCAGAACTGACTACTTTCTGACTGATATGGTTTTACTGGGTTTTTTCTTCAACCAGCTGACTCCCTCTTCGTACGTCAACCCTCAGAAGTCAAAACTTGTGCGAGCAATGGATCAACGAATCCTCACCTTTTAACGTGTGAATTCCAGCACAGTGGTTTGCGAGGCGATGTATTGAACCCCGGTTTCCAGCTTGACAGAAAACACTTGGAACCACGTAAATGGTCTCGGTAGTGTAGAGGTTAGCACGAACGCCTTCCAAGCAGAAGACCGGGGTTAATATCCCCGCCAGGCCACCGTGCTGGGTAATCGCACGTTAAAAGGTCGTTAATCCTTTGCTCGCAGAAATTTCGACTTCTGAGGGTTGATATCAATAAACCGATAGTCAAGAACCAACTGTGAAACATTTGGTAGGTACTACAATGTAGTCATTCCGAAATGGGCTTGGGAATGGAAATAACTACAAAAATATATATTGTTGGACAAATTATAATTTGATTTGTCGAAAACAGTTCTCATGAAACTGTTCGAACGCCTCTGCTGTGGCAGATGAATTATCATTATTTCAGAAATTTTCTGGGTTTGTAATCTCCCACAAAACGAAGAAATCAATAAACTGTACTACTTGAAGAATGGCAGACTTCTTGTCAACCCCTAAAATCAAGACATGTTTCGAATAGTTTTGTCGTTCATCAGATTGACAAACTTGATAACACCCCGTTTCGACGATGCAATTTGTCGCTGCAATTTCTCGCGGCGACTTATCGCTGCGAGATATGTCATCTAGCTGTCAGTTTGCATTGCCAATATTAAAAAATAGCACTGAATGTTACCAAGATGAACGTCTACATTATTCATTCATTTCTGATAATTGATATTGTGATTACTCAACTTGATTCCTCAAGTCTCAAAAAATAATTGAAATGGTCAAAATCAATATTCTTCACAATGATGCCACCACATATTTGTGCCACCACATATTTGTGGGAAAAATCTGTAGGTGAAGGGAACATTTTTGCAGCTATGAAATTCTCAGAAATACAAACAGTAATACCAGCAACTCAAGAAGAAGTTTCACATTTTATAAAGAAATAAAAAGGGCTGACATTGACGTGCAGGGGTCAGTCAATAGGAAACTTCAAGAGTTTATGATAGGGATATATTATTACAGGTAAGATGTTAGTAGAATTCATGTACAAACCTTGTTAGCTGCTAACAAATTTCATAGGAAAGTTAATAGAAGCATGACAGTTTGTTTTGAGCTTATCGCCTATTAAAGCGATTTGAAATGATGGAAATATTGATGGTTTTTCAACAAGAGATAAAGCTTAATTTGTTCATATGAATTACTGACGTAATGATAAGACGAACCCCTGATTCTTTCATACAAATCCATCAATAAAAATCACTTTACTTGGAGAAAATATATATTTTCTTGAAATATTTTTTGAAAGACTTGTGTCATTTTGATTGCAGAAATTTATGAAAAGGAGAAGGAAACTTAAATTCAGTGGGGACATAAATTTATTTCAATCATTCGAGGAGTCAACAGGAACAAATATCAATATTATGGGTCTAAGACTACATAAGAGTGAATTTGCTCAAAGTTATGAAAATCTTCTAATGTATCTCGATTATACCAAAAGTTTACTGTTATTGAAAAATACTGTAGTACCATAATCGAATGAAATAACTCATGTAACAAAATTTTGATCATCACAAAACAACAACTACTAGGACCGTTGGTAAGTCGGTAAACAACAATATATATTTTCTCACATCTTTTGATCTTTAATACCTGCAGTTACTCATATATCTACTAACTGAATGATGTGAGATATCGAATTTTCATGATTCATATCCGATGAAAATAAGTGTAAAAATTGATTTGGGAAGCTGAATACACTTCTTAGTAATGAATGAATCGAAAAATTTTGTTTGAAGTGTATAATTGTAAGAATTATTATTGCAAAGCGCTTTCGACTTTCGTCATCTTCATTGCTCACCTGGAAGTAAATACTCTGATTGGAAAAAAAGTTTTGTGAAAATTGAAGTTTGAGGTTATGAAAATTTGGAAAATTGTTTGAGTACTTACTCGTCAGGCGACAGGAAGTACTTTGTTTTCTCATGTCGATACTTTCTGTCGCCTGACGAATACTCCAATAATTTTCCAGATTTTCATAACCTCAAAATTCAATTTCCACACAACTTTTTTTTTACTCAGATTATTTACTTCCAGGTGAATACTGAAGATATCGAAAGTCGAAAGCGCTTTGCAATAAGAATTTCTACAACTGTATACTTTATACAAAAGTCTTCGATTCATTCATGAATGTAAAAAGACAGTTATCAAGCATTGATTCATAGACAGGAAGTACAATTACTGTGTAAACATAATTCATTTAATGCAAATCTTCGTACAATTTGTATATCATCCGTTGAAGAAGATTCATTTCTCTATTGGATAATTAGAGCATGTACATCTCGAAATATTGCAGAAAAAAATTTTCCGTGAGAATGAGACAGTTAATTTTAAACTTTCTCATCTCAATATTTCTGATCGGTTTCTAGCCCTCCAAATATTAAACTCCATGTTCACTATTTTAGTAATTATGTGAATCTTTCAGATGATATGAAATAGAGAAAAATGATATCATATAGGTAATATTATCATGACACTAGTGACCATACTGCATTCTATATCAGAAGAATTCTTGATCTAGAACCCGTGGGGTAATTGCTATCTATAGCAATTCGCAAAGTATCCAATGTTGTGGCGTGTGTGGTATATTTAACATCATCTATGCTATATATTAACCATCACACACAAACTCTAGGAAATGTGTAGAATTGGTTATTGAAATTCACGAAAAACCATGCTTCAGGAAGAAATAACATTATAATATTGGTAGCAGACTTTCAATATTTAAATATGAGTTATGGTATAAATAGGTTTTGAAGTCAGAATAGTTTACTTTTTGTGGCACACTAGAAACTGCATTAGATTAATTAATGACAAAATTAATTTGGGGGACAATATCTGAGCAATAGATAATAGGATATGTCATGAATTTATCATTTACACTTTCATGACGTAGAGAAAAATATGAATAGGTTTTGAAATATTCAAACTATTATTCAAAATGTAATTCAAACCATTGAATAAATATTGGAGCCGTTCAAACGTCACCCTGTAGCGCGCTTTTTAGAAAACGTCTACGTTCGTATCTCCTCCCGTATATCGTGACGTATCTATTTTTTTACTGTAAGCGTTTCAATTGCTATACAGATCATGGAAGAGCTGAAATAACCCTTTACTATAGTTCATTCCAATCCAAGGTTCAGTAGATGTGAACAAAATCACGTTGACGCTATTTTTTACCAGGGCCGCAACGAGTACAAAATAATATTGTAATATAGTATCAACGTATTCAAATTAGGAATTTTAGAAATATAAAGCGAAAACACTGTTAACTGATATACCCATTTCGAAAGTATTCAAATAAAACACAATATTCAAACTACAGTGTATTGATTCTAAAAGAGGCAATTCAAACACAATTATTCGCACCGAATAAGTGAATAACGTTGGTAGCAGTTTATGGTCGTTTGGCCAATACCATTGCAGATTCCAGCCAGCCACGAGAAGATCACGCTCTGATCATTGTTCACATGTGCTGAATCTTGGATTGGAACTCAGTTTAGAGTATTGTAGGGTATCGATATACGAAAACAGCTTAGAATTACTCCCGACAATGTATTTTTTCGTATTTCAAACGATGCGAAATTAGGAAAAAAGTGGTGTAAGATAATGAGAAGGGACAAAGTATCTATAGAATCGTGGTTCATTGTTGTAAGGATGATTTTAATGTAAGTGTTCTATATTTATATACAGCTCAGTGTGAATTGGTCAGAAATATTTGGCAGTGGAAAATTCAGTTGTACCCACTATGACCTAACCTAACCTAGTTAAGAAACGGAATATAGATTTATAATTTACATTTCTACTGTGGGCATTTAATATGAACACCAATTTTTGTTATGGACTCAAACACATCATTTTAACTTAATGTTGATCTCTCTGTACCCTACGTGAATTCGAGATTTGATTCCCTGTTGCGACATTTGAGGCCACATTTCGTTTCGACCTTAGACATTATAACTAATGGAATGGCCCTAAGAGAGAGAGAGGACTGCAGTGTGAGCATTCAAGTATAACCTCTAAGAGAATTCCTTCCTCAATGTAACAGATAAAGAGAGGTTCAGAAGGGTAGAGTAATTCAAGTCCAGAATTATCATTCTGTCCTTCGCAATATCACTTCAATGTACATATCCTTCCTCTCTCTATTGTATTCCGCATCGTTTTATATGGAAAACTGTCATTAAGGCCAATCCATCAGTTATAATGTTTGTGGTTTCGACCAGTAATTACACATTTTTTTAAGTTTGAATTTCCCTTCCTGATTATTTGATTATGATATGATATTTTATGTGTTAAAATATCAATTGAATGAAAAAACTAACATTTAATTATAATATGACGATAATAATGATTCGAGAAAAAAATATTCGAGACAAATTCGAGTTGTTTGCATATTCCCCATTACAATTGATTACTTTTTATGCCGAATAATGTTTTCACCAAATTTTAAGTTTCCTATTTATTCCTTCATAGACTTGCATCGTGTAAATCGTCGACGGTAATGATGGTAGAATTTACTTCATGGGGTTTTGGTGAATTACTAACAAGCAATCATTTTCTGAAAAAAATCATGCCGAAGTCGATGAAAAAAGGTAAACACCAATTGTCAACAAAAATGTATACTTCTCCATTATCAGTTCCGGTGATACTTGATAAAAATGAATTATATTTATCCACAATCACTCTATAATTGATGTTGTTTCATCCACACTTACAAATCGTATGTTGTCCCAATTTATTCACTTGAGG